>OMKN01076863.1:0-11133 GCA_900302345.1 Melanonus zugmayeri
GCTACTGGGTGTGCTCTGTGCAGAAAGTGGGGGTCTCTCAATGTCTGTGTGTACCCGTGACAACATTGTGTATCTCATTTGCAGCTGTAAATAAACATGTTCTGGTAGAAGAGAGTGGAGCTGTGTGTTCCCTGTTGTTTTATTGCAGAATTATCAGGTCAACAAGTATTAGCAAGTAGGAATATATATCTGTCCAAACAGTGTGTAGCTAAAATGTTCAGCTCAATAAAATCACAACATTTAAATTCTGAAATAATGAAAGCAATAGAAGGGAATTAAATAACAATAAGGAAATACTGAACATGTCAACCGTTGCCACAGAAACTCGTTCCTGGATAATGTATGAAAATGCATACGGCTTCATTAGAAAGAACATTAACCTGAATCTGTCGTTAGCTGAACACAGAGGACAACATCATCTACTAATAGCTTTTAACTTGAAGTTGGCTGTCACATCTAACCTTTTTTCACAACAAAGAACAAACAAAACTACAGGAAAATAACCTGAAGGAAGACAATGAAACGATATTACATTGACCTGCGAAGCTTCAAACTTTACTTCATTTTTCCAGCTGTAGCTCCTTAAAAGCGAAATATCGGGACTTTCAGTTCCCCTCTCTAGGCATTGAAACACACACACACACACACACACACACACACTTTGTTAAAAGGAAAACAAACGCAAATCCATCTCTCACAGATAGGATCAGGGGGGATCCTGTTTCATCAAACATGGACTCTTTATTATGAGGCATGGAGATGAAGGAGTTAGTACTTGGTACTTGTCGATCTACTAAGTATTACAAAGTATTTGTAAAATGAGAACATCGTATGATTCGGGTGCATCAAAAAGTAATGGACGACTCTTCCTACTACACTCCTTCTCACACATACATCTCTCTCACACACACACACACACACACACACACAGTGGTGTTTCAGTTCCCTAAATGGAAACCGATGCCAAGTGAAGATAGCAGTTGATGTAATAAAGGTAAGGTAATCGTTCCCTCCTACTATTTAGTGATTTAGCACTTTTATCCAAAGCGACAGTGATTTTAGTCAAACATCTTCGACTTCATCGAAACACCTACCTGTACTCATCTCAAGGATGAGTACAGGTAGGCTGCAGACATGGGGTTCGAACCCTGAACCTTTCAGCTGGCAGTCAAACACCCTAAACCACTACAGTTTAGACCTACCAGCAATCGTCTTAGTTCGCCAAGTCTCCCATATCAGACTGATGCCATTTGAAAAGTCAATGGAGGCCACAAAACCTATATAGACCTCGACCGACGCGCACCACTTAAAACCTGCAGCTGCTTCAGTATTGATCAGACGCATTGATTGAGCTCAACCTCACTGTAGGAAATCGCTTTGGAAACAGCGTCTCAAAAACGAATGAATGTGAATGTGTGTCAATTGTGGCGACCATCACAAAGGCTTTTCTCTTTCGTAGCACACTTGTAATCGGCATCTTTACACATTCATAGCGATGACAGTGATTGTTTCTTCAGTGCCACACTGTGCCGCATACTTACACACACACACACACACACTGCCAGTCATAAATGTTTTGGAAAGTTAGCCGACGGCCTTCGCATTGCCAGGGAAGTGGAGCCCTCTCCACAAATCCGCCCACCCCCGGTCTGTAAGCCGCTTGGCTCGCTGCCATACGTGACTCTTAATCTACCTGCTTTCCAGAACCTCCCCGTCGGTGGGCTCTGCCAGCCTGGGTGCCCCTCCTCCTCTGGGAAAGATGGACAGAGGAGGTAAAAGGGAGAGAGACTTTTAAATAAAATGGTTACGGTTAGTTTGGACTGGACACAATAGTAGACTTCACAGCTAATGTTAGGGGGTCATCCCATCAAGATTAGGCCCTATGTTCCCTCAGGCCTACATCCCCACAGCACAGGCCATTCCCTAACATGTTGTTGTAAGTAATAGGTAGTAGTAATATAGTAATATAGTACAGTAATAATGAGTAATCATACTGTAAAGGCATGAATCTCTGTACTGTATGTCTGTGTGTCCTCATATCCTGGGGACAGTTTGTTCAGTTGACGTCACACTTGGCAGGTTGCCTGCAATGGGACCCGAAGAAGTCCAGTGTATGATCCGACATGGCACTTCCTCGGGTCCCCAGCAACACAGCCATCAAGTGTGAAGTTGATTGGATGACTGCTCTGGCTGCCTGTCTGTCCCACGCGTGCCTGTCTGTCCCATGCATGCCTGTTATCTGTTATCATTATTATGGTTAAGGGGGGGCAACAACACATTATGTGCATTAGGGAATGGCCATACCTGTGCTGTGGGGATCTAGGCCTGAGGGAACATAGGGCCTCATTTGGGGGGAAATCCTTGGGGGAACATAGGGCCTCATTTTGATGGGAAAAAGCGACTTGTCAAGTGTTATGTTGTTATGTGTTGTGTTTGTGGTGAATGTGGTTTACTGCCAAGAGCTTGGATTGGACACAATACTTAACCTTGTCAAGTCTGAGAACAAGAAATCCATTTTTAGACTTTTTGCTTCTTTGACAAATAGGAACCAATTTTTCTCAGTTAAAGAAAGTTGTTATTTGTCTTGAGTATTTATTCTTTCACAGATAACTCTACTTGACATTTAACAAAAAAGATGTATGAGCACAGCAGCAATTAGACTACACAAACTATTGATCTGAGGCCTATGAGTCAAACATAAAAGCTGGTACCTCATATTTTTAACACACATATCATCTGTAATTACAAAACTGTTATTGTGTGATTTTAAGGCACTCTTTGCAGAATGTTCTGAAATAGCAGCATAGTATTTATTTTAACTGCAGTTTAGTGTGTGTGCGCCTGGACACATCCAGGCGCACACACACACTCCCCAAAGTCCTTTCTGTCGAACAGAATAAAGTCCAGAAACACAACAATGTCTTACAAAAGCATTTTTCACCCACTGTTGTATCCAAAAAACATGCAAGCTTTGCTTTGGCAGGAAGCTGAGACATCGGATCCCTGGTGACCAACAGGGCGCTGCACAGCCGCGCGAACCCTGTGCTCAAGGACACAGTGGGAGCCTAAATTAGCTCTTGTTTGGTTCGTCTTCATGAAGTAATACAGCACCCGAACGTGAAGTTATAGGCAGGGTGCAAATAATCCCTCATCACATCTGTTGGGTTTGGCCCAAAGGATGTGATGTGATGAGGAAACCCTTGGGGGGGGGGGCTTTGAAATTAAACTGTTCAAATGCAATTTAAAATATATATTCTATTTTTAAATATGGATGTCTTACTCTGTGTCAGAATATTGCATATCACATGTGGGTTCAAACATATGGGGGGAGTAGGTGGAGTCAAAGCGAAGGTGAAAAACCCCATTAAATCTTGGTTAAACGACCACACACAAGATGGCACCAAGCAGACACCTTGAGCGCAATTTACACACCTTTCTGGGCTATTTAATTACCATTCAATCTCTAAATGCTTGGGCCTAAATGGTATTCCATATATAGAGTATGTTCTCCATTTAAAAAGACGTTGCATTAACGCGCAATGGAGAAAAGCATTAGCAATATGTCATTTACTTTTCTTTAAGTAGAATCCAATCACACTCAATTGACCCCCCCCCCTCCGACAAATTGCCTATCAAATGAACGAGTGGGCCAAATCATTCACCATTAAAAGTGCTGCTCAAGGTATTGTTTCTCGATTGCATTATAATGGGAATAATTAAGCCAAACATTAGCGTCGGTTAAAATGATAGCTAAACCCTCTGAACTATCGGTGAGTACTGCCTGTTGCTGGAGCTTAGATTGTGAGATTATTAAAGTGCATTCATTTAAATCATTGTGGCAGTTGACCCTTTGGCTTTGCTGGGCTCCTCTGACACACAGGTAGATGTTGAACACCGGGTTATTGGAGCGTTGGCAAGATGTTACAGCCAGAGCAGGCGGTAAATGCTGACATGTCAGAGCTCTCTCTCTGAGTGTGTGGTGATGGCTGTTTATCCTGTGTGCCTTGATGCACCACAGGTGTGCAGCCTCACCCACAGCCCCAGAGTCTAATCAGCCTGACTAACCAGCCATCAACCACGCACACTCCACAACCATATTTTGTTATTTTACAGGCTAATTTGACAGGCTAATTATTTAAGGAAATTAGCTTAAGGAATACTGCAAACATCTCCTTATGCAAGCATGCTTAACAATAATTCCTAAAATATCAATGTTACATACAGAGCTTTAAAAAGTACAACAAAATATGGTATTTCAATAGAAGCATGATTTGCACTTCAATAGTTCTGTACCAATTCCTACCTAAAAGTCTTTGTACTCCTGCATCCCACAGCTCATTATTTTATATCAAGGCTTACTGTATATCCAACACTATATTTAATGCTTGTTACTTGGTTAATGCATCTTTTCCTCAGCTGCTCATTCAATCAGATGGAGTAGCGACCGTGCGCTCCAACACCGACACCAACACCAATAAGGCTTAACCAGTAAAACTGGGTGACAGATTAGATGTCACCCAGTTTTACTGAGATGGCAGAGTGGCAGCATTAAGCTAGATTTGTCATCTTCTGAATTGAAATGCTCTCTCCAGAGGAGGGGTCAATATCTAATGAATCAATGTCATTGTACATATCGTAGGAGTTGTCAGACGATGCCACAATGGTCAAAAAATTCAAAAATGTTCAGGTGGCAAGCGCCTGACCGTGTGACGCTACACAGGGCACGACAGCCTGATCCGACGTCCTGACGTTTATAATCGCCCGAGATGCTAAATCGTGAGCACGGCATAACCCCGCCCATGAGTCTATCTACATTTTTTTTCATTCACATTCATCCCAGTAGCTTTTTCAGTGGGAAAACGTTCTAATTTGTCTTTGTTTTATGATTAATCAATTCAACAATTATCAAGTTAAGCCATGATATACGTTTCTGTCGCCGGAAAGGTATATATATCTGATCGCTATGACAACGCCAGATAACAATGAAACCCATATACATTGTAAATTACCTCAACTTACAAATTGGCTTCAAGATAGACAAAATATAAGCGATTCAAAATGTAAAAGAGAGGCATTTTCATACAAATGTTCAACCTAATTACTGTGTTCAACCGATCATGATACGATCAGGTTAAGACACTTTGTGATGATCTCTGCGAATGAATGTTGGCTCTCACAGTGCATTGGTAGTGAGATATCTGAATATCCTGACTGATAGCGGGGAAGCGCATTAAGGTTGAGATGAAAAGGATTGCGATCTGGCATTCGACTGGAGGGTTTTTTCATTTCTTCAAAATGTATTGTAGTAATAATTGCTTGACACTTAATCAAAGCACATTCCTATAGTCTACCAGATAAAAGAGCTACATTTCAAAGGAGTAAGTTATTTTTAGCTATGAAAGAAGAAATTGTAATCCAATAGTACTTAATGTCAAAATATACAGTTAGGCCTATATAGTCAGAGAAACATAGGTTTATTTCTACTCACATAACTTGGGGCTAGGTATAATGTGAGCTTGTATGCATGTGGTTAGTAGGGCCTATAGGGCCTATTTTACCAGACTGACACAACTTCAAAACTAAAGTTTGCATTTGTGTGTGTGTGTGTGTGTGTGTGTGTGAGAGAGAGAGTCTTTGCAATTTTTTTTACTACTCCCCGATATAAATATAAACTTTAAAACCTAGTTTATTTTAATTGGGTTGCTCAAAGGCACTTCCACAAGGCATGTGTCGGAAAGAACATTTGTGCTCCTAATTTAAATGTCATCTATTGGAGTCTTGGTCCACCTGCCAAATAAAACATGATCTGATATATACATTTATACCACAGCCAGTGACACTTCTAGTGGTGGGATATGTACAGCACAGCCAGTCTCATTACTGTTTTAAACTAATATGACTAACACTTAATTGCACTTAATGAAATTAGCCGTTCTCAAAAGTTATGTTAATAAACTCACATCTGCTGGTCCACTGACATGGTGATACTATCTTAAAATTGCATGTGAAATTGTGGACGTAGTTGCTAAATATGGAGAAATAACAAAGCATTTTTGTGTCTATATGTATTTACTCAGTTTGGGAAATCTCAAAATACAGAATCGCCCAAAAATCTGAATTCACCCCCTTATATTTTAACTGATGCTGTGGTATGATCCACTCCTAAGTGTTAAATATGAATATAATTATTATGATTGGTGTTGAAATATAAACTCTGACAATGACAATGACTAGGAAATGAAATAGTATGGGTGGAATAAACTGTATATAGTTCATTACCATCTATGACTGCAGAGCCAAAGTGCTCAAAGTAACTAAATTCACCGTTGGCAAAATGTCAAACTCTTTGAATAGCAATCATTGGCTGAGGTATGCGTCTCTATTAGCCTAATATGTCAGGAGTTGCTCTCCCTCCTTTTAGCAAATTCATATTGGATTTTTATTAAAACCTCGCTTGAAAAAGCCAACCCCTGAGTGTGTGGCATCATAAACTTTTCCTGATCAAAACCCAAGAAGACATCCAGAGTGGCAGACTTCTATTATTAATATTTTTTTTGCCGTCGTAGCCGTGTGTTCCCTATTACCGTAACAACCCGAGCGGGGCAAAACGGAATCCTCGGTGCGGCGCAGCGCTGACAGCAGTCTCGCAGCGCTAGCCCCCCCTGACTGTCAAATCGGCCTCCGGTGGTTTCCGCCGCTAATGAAGCGGAATATTCTGGCGTCCGACTCCAAAATAGAGCTGTGTATTTTGGACACACGGATATGAATACAAGCGAGTCGACTTTGGCTCATTAACGAGGCATGACGGGGTGGGGGGGGGAGTGGACCAGCAGACAGGATTAATTAATTACAGAGTGACATTTGTGAATAATAACCTTCTGCTAGATATCACAGCTAATGAATATGCATGCAGCGCTATGAAGGGAAGTGTCCGACAACAACAAAAAAATATAGAAACCCAAAACGAGATATCGGTTCAGTACCTAGATGCAGATGTCCGCATTGTTGCAGCCCACTGATAGAACTGATTAGATTTGTGGGGAAATATTAATTGAATTGACTGTTAAAGGTCCCCTGTTTTACCCAACAGGTGTAAGGTTAACAAGCCATTCAACTGGCCAATTTTGAGAGCTGGCCATTCGTGACGGTACACGTGAAAATGTCCACCCACATGATCAGTGTGTCTGCAGTCGGTTGGAAGGCGGTTACGTAGACGGTACAAACCACTTGTTGCCTTGAGTCGGACAGGCAAGGTGCGAAATATGGGGGGGCCTTGATTGACACTTGAAACCCCCTGAAAGCTTCAACAGCTAAATTTGGGGGGTCTCTGGAAAAATCTTGTCACTTGTCACAATTGGCACAAAAATGTATTTTAAAAGCTTATTATGTCCAGTATTCTTTATTCAAATTGCAAAACACATATTCACAAATATGAATAGACTACACAATATTGTTGTGGTGTTTCCTCTTATATTGCCATTGAATACCCGGATGTTTCTAGTAAGGCCTTCTTCCATGGGTGGCGCTGTTGCAAATCCAAATGTTGTGTAGTTTGGAAAACCTAGCATATAAATGTCCGAGAAGCTTAACCCTCTCTCGGGCCCGGCCATCATTAACTGCTGCCCAGACAGAACTCGACACATCCACACACACCTCACCGCCGGTGGCCCTTCGTTGTGACGTCGACGTCACCAAAAGAAGGCAACTTGAGTTTGGAGCAGAGTAGAACATTCACAACCTGGTTGGCGGACACTGGCAAAAACATAGGATTTTACACCTGTTTTCTTCTGTTTTCGTCTTATTTTAGTAACAGTGACAAAACAAATTTCAACTTGCACACTGTGGGTGTTTGCATAAAACCGCTCCCTCGCAGTGGCCACTTATTGAGTCTGTGTAAGACTTCAGCATAATACTGGAGCACTCTATTGCCACCGGGGGAGAGAAACATCAAAGCTACAATATAACGGGGTCTGTTTTGACCAGAGAATGATAAGAAACAGTTAGTCAGTTGTAGGGAATATTATGATTGATGGTTTAATCAAATGGCAAGATTAAAAATAAAAATACATTTGAAACTTGAAAAAGTCAAATTTCCGAAGAAATTGTGGTGTGCAGCTTGCTGAAAATGACGTTTTTAGTACCTGGTATATTGGAAATGTACAGTAGAGTGACGTGAAGTATTGCTGTAGGTGATGGTGGCTGCTAGGATGTTATATGTTGCTTATTGGGTGTTTTGGACAGTTGCTATGGTGTTCCATGTGGTTGCTAGGGTGCTATTCGGGGTTGTTCTGGGTGGTTGCTATGGTGGACTGGGTGGTTGCTAGGGTGTTAGATGGGTTGCTAGATGGGTGATAGATTACATAGTTTAAGATGTATAGAAAAGTTGAATAGCTGAACTGAAGTGAAAATATTTTAACAGACTTCAAAATGTTAATGTCTGAAGCTTTTTAATAGTTGAAAAAGAGTTGAAACAAATAGCTAAACTAAAGTGATGAAGTTTTAACAAAGTTGAAAGTTTGAATTAGAGTCCGACCGACACACAAAGAACTTTTTAATAGATACAAAAATGTCAAAGATGTATATATTATGTGTATATATATATATAGGGATCGTGTTAGGCCGGTAATTGCCGGTTTTGGCGTTTTTATGAGAAAGGCCGGAAAATGTAATTCCTTCCTGACATTCGGGCCGGTAATTTTTTTTTCTAAATAATAATAATAACTTTGCAATATAGACCTAGTAATTTAACATATTTATTCTCAAAACCACGGCAATTTATATTATCAGCGCAAATCAGACAACGCTACTCTCACAAAATCCGCTATAGCACAAATGCAAACGCAAAACGCGACGCTATTCCATGATGACAGCTCTCCGGGGTTACGGAGGATTAAGATGTCAAACAGCCTGTGATGTTTTGATCAGAGAATTTCCCAACATTTATCCCGACTGCGTGAAGATGGCAAAGGTGGCCTGTGTCATTCCCGTGTCAAGTGTTCGGGGATTCTCGCTCCAAAACCGGATCCAAACTGCACTCAGAAGCTGCCTGCAAGAGGAGAAGGTTACGCAACTCATGCGCATCTCAAGCTGCGCTAAAATTGACAAGACATTCGATTTTAAATCAGCAGCTGCTCACTTCATGAAATGAACCCTAACCCCTAACCCTAACCCAGCTGCTCACTTCATGAAATGAAGCATCGTCGCAAATGAAAGGAGCCTATGGATTGCTCGGTTGTTTTTTTTGCCAGTTATAAAAAGGCAGTTTTTAACTTTAAGTAGACCTATAGGCTACTTGAACTTAATAGACTATAATCTTGATATAATCAGCATTTTTTTCTCTTGTTAAATCAACAGCCTACACTGTTCTGCAAGTGTGTGTGTGTGGGGGGGGGGGTTATCGAGTGCAATTGTATTGTTGGGGGTGTACAGGATTACAGCTGCAGGCTCGGCTGGGTGGGGAGCGGTCCTACGCGACCACGTAGTCTGCGTATAGGGCGGGCCGTACCTGATTAAATGCACCTGCCTGTCGTTCATGCATTGAAAATAGATATGTCCGTTTTTTTAATCATATGTCCTTCGGACATAGATATGTCCATGGACATATCTATTTTCAATGTTCTATGATTATAGTTTGTCGGACATTGTCCGACAAACTATAATCATTCCGGACATTCTGGCCGGCAGCTTAAAATCGTAGTGCGACTTCTGATATATATATATATATATATATATATATACATTAAACGTATATACAGTATATAATATATGAAAAGAACATTTACATTGAATTATACAATGAACAAGCAAATAAGTAGACCTAAACATAAAATACATATGAACTAAACTTTTTTTTTAACTGCTATTTTAGCAGTATAAGTAGACTACAGAGTTTAGTTTGGACTAGTTAAGAGTGGAGCCACACGGAATGGAGGAATAAATGAAACTTTAACAAAGGAGAAGGAATCAGTGGGGTTAATGTTTATTGGACGGAGTCAGACTAACACACTCTCACTCACACTAAGGAGCTATAATGGATAATACCATAGATAATGGATAATACACACCATGGATAATACACACCCAACACCCAACGATTTAACCCAACATATCATTAAATGTAATAGTACCCTGTGATACGCTCTGCACGTATCCATAAGCGCAGGCAGAGAAAAGGACAGCTATGCTGTTCTTGGGTCCTCTACCAGGAAGCAGCGCTGTAAAGCTTTGGATAACAAATAATGAGACCATGGAACAGTTACATGGTCATTATTGTATTGTGTGTGTGTGTGTGTGTGCATAAATGCTGATAGATCTCGAATCAGGAGACGATGGTATATTTAACCGGACTTTATTTAACTTAACACTGGATAGTTCTAAGGAGAAAAGGAGGGTTCTATGAAAATAAGAAACGCGGGGCCCCGCGGCTCTAAGCCAAACCTAAGAGGTCCTAGTGACGACAAAGAGGAGGAGCCATCTGTTTGTAGAGCCCTTTAAACCAAAAGGGAGGAGTTTCCATGGTACTTCCCACTATGTTCCCCATTGGCCGAAGCGCAAGAGAGGCGGAGTCCTACCATGGTGATGACTGTGCATTGAACTGAACTGCATTACCCAGAATTCTATGTGTGGTCACCGGACGTGACGTGATTATAATGTATCCCATATGTGTGAGTCATTATTACGTATTCATTCTATATTATCTTTTCCTCCCCTGTGTATTATGTGTATTATTAAGAAGGTAGATATGTGTGTGGATTTAATCAGTAAACACAGCATAATATAATTAAAAATGGTCTAATTATTCAACACTGGTGAGAAATGATATGAATTAAATGTAGTGAACACACCAAACCGATATATCAGTCGGGCTCTAGTTTGAATGAAGTGTGAATATAAGTATGAATATAAGTGTAATAATGTATGAGAGGTTTAAAAAATATTGAATAGCTGAACTAAATGTGAGAAAGTTGAACATTTTAAATAGGCACCGCCTTTTTAGAAAATGTCTTACTTTACATGTGTTACATATTGTATATATTACTGACAGAGCACAGCGGACTCTGATGCTGAATATGTCCCGGAGCAGCTGGCGATAGGAGTGGACAGGGCAGAGGGCGAGGGCGAAGCAGAGGGCAG
>OMKN01076865.1:0-12250 GCA_900302345.1 Melanonus zugmayeri
ACCGATTGGCTACGCGGCAGGAAACGTTTTGTGTGCGCGTCCGCGTAGCCAATCGGTGACGGACATCGCGAAAACTCAAGGTATGCCGGTATCGGGAAACGCAGCCTAGGTGAGTTAGACATTGGTTGGGTTAGACAATGATGACACTAATAATTTGAAGTGCGAGGTCTTACTCTTTGAAGAGTTTGTCCGCTCCCAACTCCATCAGCATGTTTACAAATCGGATTGCGCTGGGGTCCTGGGTCCAGTCTACCTGGTCTGGCTGGGCCCGCCCCTCATCCAGGCTTTGCTCTGAGCTCTCTTCTAGCTCCATTAATCCTCCTAACAAAGGACAACAGGTAGAGTAAAATAGCTTTAGGGGACACTTTCATCCGAAGTGAATAGAAGAGTATAAGGGGTTATGCATCTTGCTCATAAATGCCAACAGGTAGGCTGTGGACTTCATCATCATCATCACCACCCTAGCCACCTGACTATCCTGCCTCTGTCTGTGTAAATAGCACACTGTGTAAATAGCTTACTCACATCTTGGATCATGGCACAAGTTCGTCCTAAACTCACCAAGGCCCGCGTTAAACTCCACAGGAGTGAGGAATCCATTACTCTGTCTGTCGAGGCTGTCAAAAACGTCCTCCAATTGTTCCAGGGACAGAGGTAACTCTCCTTCCAGTCTCTAGACACAAACCCAATGAAGAACAATAGCATTTCACCTTAACAATTTAAACAATTATATTTGTATTTGTATTCTTCCACCAGCGTTTTACCTGCATGTCTCTCTTTGTGATGAATCCTTTGCCCTCTTTATCACAAAGCACAAACAGCTCTCTGGCTTTGTCCATGGTCTGTGGCTTCTGCTGCTGCTGCTGCTGCATTGCTTCCCTGGCCTTGGGTGAAGCCACCCTGCCTCCACCTGGGCTCGACCTGGGGCTCCATGGAGACGCCTCCCCGCTGCCCTGCCCCACCAACACTTCTCCGTTGTTTAGCCACTTGGACATTGCTGTTGAGAAGTAATGGGTTAGGCTCACAGGTGGTATTCAGTTTGTCTTAAGAGAAATGTAAAAACTAAAATGTTTTTAAAAGCACTATGTTGGTCTATGAACAACCCAAAGAGGAAGAGGAAGAGGAAGTGACCCAAGAAGAAGGGACAGATGCTGAACACGGTGAGCAAAACAAACAAAGAGCGCGTCTTCTAGTCAATGTGTTTGCTCACTCACAGCATTTCTCGTGGAGCTTGTTTTACTTATTGACTTGAGACATCCCATCCTTTACACCTAATAAGCCAAATTACCAAAATAACATTCTAGGGGCAAAACCACAGCGGCTTAAGAACTGTAGATGGGTGGAGTTTTTAAATCATACCCATCATGTTTGAATACACTTTATTATATGTTCTGGTAAGGATGTGATACGTCTTTAAGTATGTAGTTAGTAGTGGAGGTTTATAATATGTTTCCCAGAGACATGTGATGTCCTTTATTGTTTAAATGAGTGTCTAGTTAATATAAGTTATTGATTAAACCAAAAAGCATCATCATCATTTCTTGCATCATGCCATTTAAAAGCGAAAACAACCATTGCCTATACTGGATTAACAGAGATCGATTTAAAGATGTTTGTTTTGTAATTGTTTAAGTTCAGGCACAGGCTTGCAACACGGCTTGTAGCCATGCATGCACCCTTGTCAAACATAAGAGAGAGAGCAGAGCCAAAAGGTGCTGTGAGTGAATGCACTATCTGCAGCTGCTGGAAACAGCTGTTCCCTGTATAAAGAGACCCTGCATTTCTACACAGTAAATGATACCTTTGGCAACTTATCGATACTGTCAATAAATACTGTATTCAGATAGTGTGTTTTTGTTTTGTTT
This sequence comes from Melanonus zugmayeri, assembly GCA_900302345.1. NCBI lineage: Eukaryota > Metazoa > Chordata > Actinopteri > Gadiformes > Melanonidae > Melanonus > Melanonus zugmayeri. The sequence continues at coordinate 1,866 of OMKN01076865.1, forward strand.
TTACTTTAGGTTATCCTATCCTAACATGAGGTCTACCCTAGGTTGTGTACACATCACCAGGAACGATTTGCCTATTTGACAAATGTTATACAAATATTTTCGTCTTTATCTCTGCTCCAACCAGGATGTGAATGGTACAAAAAATAAATAAAACAACAATAGGATGTGGTCCCATGAGGTGACGCCCAGGTCCCGTTCTTGGAATGGAGGGAGGATGAGGACAATGCGGGAAACGAGATGCAAATAAATCATTTGCAATTGCGTTAATTTCCATGATAGGTTGGAACAAGAACAAGAATTGCGTTTGTGTGATTTATGCTGTATGGTGGCGAGGACCAGACGTATGATTCACGTATCATATCTGAACTCTCAACACGTTTACAAATAAGCTCAAGTCAAGGGAGGAGTCCTCCAGATAAGAATCAAGTAAACATTTACACTTTTCTAAAATGCTGTGCGTGGAAAGTCTTCCAAATGCAAATAAGTGACCTATAAAGATATCCCACATATGGTTGTTAGTTGCCTTAAATGCATATCTCACAAAGACATGATATGCTGGCCCATTGCAATCTGATGTTGATAGGGAATAGAACAGATAAGGAACAAACAAGCACCTGACTTTATCGTTATTGGTTAAAACAATTTAACAACAACGACGTCAATAAACGCTAATAAAGAAGCAAACAGCTGTTGCTCGGGATCATATCAGATCGTTGTACACGTGTTAAAGTACGGAGCAGTGAAAAGTAACATTCACCTGACTTCAGCAATGCACGGCTCTATATCAATTACTACATGACCTACAACCAATACACGCAATTAGTAGACCTACATTTGAGGAGAGATAAATAAATTATAAATACAAAAAATATAGTTTCAATTTACCGCACTCGTACAAACTTTGCGTACTCACCGACGACGAGCGGGGCTTTGAGGTTGTGCGCGCTACCTTGAGCACGAGCGCACTTTCTCCGGCCACTCCACGACACTTACCGTAAAGCTTAGTGTAGCGCACCCCATACAATCCTACCGAACTCACGCTGCGCAAATATTATAAACTGCACGGTAAGAAGTAGCGTTGCCATAGAAAACACGGAAATGCTCAAGTTAGCGCCGTCGATGTTTGATCTCGTATCTGATCTTATGTATTTTTTCTAGGTAAATGTTTTTTTTTGTGGTTGTATTCATTTTCGGGCTCTCCGGGTTTGATGTTTGTCATTTTGCATATAAAGTTACCTTTGAACGTAAGGAATCGGTTGTTGGGATAGCAAACGTGGTCTGGAGAAATCTGTGTCTGACACACAGCAGCCGGGCGCTTTATCACCAGGGAGATGTCTGCTCAGCATGAAGATACAAGTGTACGATTTTGTCTTTAAAATTATATACTTTGAAAGAATGACTTTTGAAGTCGAGTCTGTTTAGTAACGATCACAACATCCGACGTTTTCTCCACAGGAATAGACTGAGGCTGCTGCAGAGAGCGAGATGTCCACCAGGGGAACTCGGAGAGAGTAAATGTGTGATGGCCTGGGATGCCGCCACAATATTGTAATCCTTTTTCAGAAGGACTCCTTCGAATGGGAACTCACCTGAATCAAGAAAAACTGTCGAAAAGTTACAATCCATCTTTTGGCGACCTCTAGCCTACATAACATGTGGTTGGGTTTGAACGCAGCATCAAATAGTTGCATGATTGGCATTAAGTCCCAGTGACGCTGTCTGAGGCACCACAGGGCCACCATGCTCCAGACTAGCAGCTATTCCCTGGTGCTGTTGATTCAACTGAGCCTGCTGGCCTATGACCTCTTCGTCAACTCTTTCAGTGAACTCCTTCGCGGAGCGCCTGTCATTCAGCTTGTGCTCTTCATGTAAGTCACTGATGCCATTGAATTTTACTCATCCATAGTGCAAGCACATAGCCAGATTGCAATTAATGTTTGAAGTTACAAGTTGGACCATTGAGTGATTGATTGAATTTTTTCCCTCAAAACATGTTTGAGTTTTTACTTTTTGTTCACTGGAATATTCACTATAAACAATCATTTAAAATGTGTTTCCAGCATCCAGGATGTTGCCATCCTGTTCAACGTGATCATCATTCTGCTGATGATGTTCAACACCTACGTGTTCCAGGTGGGCCTGGTCTCCCTGCTCCTCAAGCGCTTCAGGGCTCTGCTGGGGGTGTCCGCCCTCTACCTGACCCTCAGCATCTGCCTCCACTGCTGGTTCATGGTATTATCACTTATTTTTGTCGTTTAGCAGATGCTTTTGTCCAAATTCTCTAACGGAATTATTTTAGATAAATTGAATGAATGCGTGGCCAAGTAGGTTGGTGTAGCAGAGAACCCTGCTACATGCCACCAAAGTGGCTTTTCCTGGGCTCTGACGACGACCAGGGCATGTTGAAAACCAGTTTATTGCAGAGTTGAACAATGCTTTGTAGGCAGAGCAGGTGGTATCCTGCTGACATGTCAGGGCTCCTCGAGTGTGTGTGGTGATGGCTGGTTTAACCTGTGGGCCTTGGTTACTGAATGCACCACAGGATGATTAGCCCCAGAGTCTAATCAGCATAATTCGGGCCAGGTGAGGCTGCTTAAACCAGCCACACACACTCTTGGCTTCCCTTGCCAACAGGTAGACTGCAGACAATGGGATATGAACATTTTAGGCTGGGAGTCAAATAGCTGAACCACTACCCTTGAACACATTTCATGGAAAATGTTCACATGAAGACTTCAAATGATAACTTGCAATACACATGCTATTCCACCTCCAGGCTATAGCTGCTGGGGTATGGTGGAGTAAGATGCATCGGATGCTAAATAAAATAAAGTGACATTAAACTGAGCTCCATAACTAATGAGCATTTTCCTTATAGACCCTTCGATGGATCGAGTCCAACCGTTTTATTTGGACGAATGGCCTTCAAGCGCTGTTTGTTTTCCAGAGGATGGGTAAGCAGTTTATTAGGCTACCACTATACATGCCTCGTTTGTTGCCATGGTCTGATGGCTTACCAACTTGTACATGTGTGCTTCTCAGCTGCTGTGCTATATTATTACCTCTACAAACGCACAGCAGAGTTCCTGGGCGACCCCAGGCTCTACGAAGACTCTCCGTGGTTGCGGGATGCCTTCGCTAAAGCTCGGCAGTGAGGAAACACTGCCCTATTGCCTCAAGACGTGAATGTTTACAGTGTAAATGTTTAAGAATGCCAATTTTCATGTCACATTTTATATTTCCATATTTGTGTTATACTCAAATAAATTTGTTTTAGTAATTCTAATGTATCCTTGAATATCCAGGAGACACATTTCGACGGACAAACTATTGTTAACCAAAACATTAGGCTAATCTTGGATTGAGGTTTTAACGGGCTACAATACTCACAAAACAAATAACTCCTAGTGGAATGTATTAAGATTTGTACTTGCTTATGCTATAACAATTTATTACACCTACATTTTAAATGTCTATTCTCAAAAAAAGACAACTGACCACAAGTAGGCTTAATCACTGAAGAAAGACATAACAAATAGATATAGAAATTCCTTTTTACTGATTAAATGAAAAACCCAGTCCACTTGATCCCACAATTACGAATGCAGTCCAATCTAAATCCAGTTCCCATTGCGTGTGATGTCATCTATTCCACAGGAATGTTGTTGCTTGTTCTTATATGTAACTAAAACAGAATCGAGACAAAATCACGTCAGTTAACCATCATTACAATATAAAAACAATAACTGAAGGCAAATGAACAGATAGGATTTGAGACATACCTTCATACATAGATGCCAACCCAGAGCAACAGGAAGAGTACACCAAAGCCCATAAATAATGAAGCCACAAGGGAGATGAGTAGCTCTTTGTAGACATCTCTGGTGTACTTTGTGGAAGTCACCTCGTATCTGAAGAGAGGTTAAGGGAGTGCACTCACCCACTGCTGAACCACGCAGGCCCACTGAAAGACGTTTACTCATCTCTTCCACCCACAGAAAACCAACCAACAAATGTATTTATGACAAACTTAATGTCATTATTTGTGGTAGAATGTATGCACATTTATGTTAATTAATTAGTGTAGTCACAGCCTTTCCATGAAGTATACATTTAAAAATGAACATATCAATTATTTTGAAATATTGTACTGCAAGGCCACAAAGGGTGGGGAAATGCGTCTACATTTGAAAGGATACACAAAGAACCATGCGGTGAAGAACATCCCAATCGCCAACAGGACCACCGTGAGGTGAGGGAACACAGCCGGGTTCACCGGGCTGGTATATCTGGTCATGGCCTCGAGCTCCTAAAAGGAAGGGGACACATGTCATGGGGAGGAACAATCACTATATTCATTTTGGATCCAGGGATGACAATCGACTGGTCAAGTGGGCCACCATTGGCGAACATTGTCTTTTCAGCCGCTGTTTACACTGCTCTTTGTAGAACCTGAACCAACCAAATGCTTAAGTTTAAGTGACCTCCTTACTGAACCTACTAGCATTAAATAGCTACTAGTATTGTTTGACAATTAAAACATGTTCCCAAAAGGTTTGCACATGCATTCAATAGTCTCATGGTCCGCTGTACTACATTTTTACTGTGGAATTTTGAAGTAGGCTAATATATCAATTGAATTATTCCTATGCTATTACACAATATTGTACCTTACCATACCCAACATCGCCTGTTTTTGTTTCCAGAAGTAAGAAGTACAATAATAAGTAAAATATCTCCATATTAATTGAAGGAGTAGAGTGGACCACCACACTAAACTGTTAATGCACGAATTAGTGCATATGTGTTTTAATTCAAACAATATGAACGACTTCTGAGAAGACCAGATTAGCTCCCTTGGCCGCAGTGGGACAGGTGCATCACCAAGTAAACAGGCTTACACCAAAACCCACATTCATTTAACAAGTAACACATTGAATACAACTAGGATATAATGATGACGATGATGATGATGATGGCAGTAGATTACAGTCTACAACCTAAAGCCACTAGCAATCAACTTCACTGTTCCCGAAGTAATACATGTTTATAGGCAGTAAGGAGACCAAACCAACCAAACCAAACGCCCTGACTAAACGTAGTAACGTTCATTGTTTTACTTTGCTCTCCTATTGATTGATTTTCGGATGAACGGGAACGTTCACTAAGCCTATGGACCATTTCTAGGACCGAAACACTTTTTTAATGAAGACATTTTAATACGCGTGCATTAGTCGATAACCGGGCAACTCACGTTTGTCTCGAACCTAACTAATGCATGTTTTTGATCACGTTACTGTACCATAATGCATGTTTTTTATCACGTTACTGTACCATTTTTGAATGCAGAGATGCTCCTTTCACGGGTGTCCAAAAGGAAAAGGCCACGTACTGATTAGGGCTTCCGGGTTTGGTCGTGACGTTTATGTGACGCGCGGCGTGAATCCAGATCGTTTACCGCCATCTAGTGGCGCGAGGAAGGAGTGGCGCGACGTTATGACGAACCAAGGAGTCAGGTCTACCTTTTATTATAACAGTTTTATTGGAAGCATGCGTTCGTGTTATTACAGCATGTTTATGACAAAACACATATAAGGGCCATGTGGCCTCACGACAACAACGACAACAATAACAACAACAACAGCAATAACAAAACAGTTAAACAAACAATAAAGGAAAGCGAGAACATAGCTAAAGGAAGAAATATGAAAAAAAGACATGAACTCTAAATACATTGAAATCGTGCCATCTTTGAAAAGCCATTGATTGATAATGAACTTGTTTCCATTACAAAAAGTTAAGATATTATTACAACAACACAACAACATGAAACAATGCAGTTCTATTAGACTATTTTATACCAGTTTATATCAACTGGAAAGAGCAAAATAGGTCATATATACAGTGCAAAAAGAGCTAAGCCGGTTTTACTATGCTTGCTTGTGCATTATAAATAAGCTATAATAGTACATTAAAGTCGTATGATCATATTGAAAAAAATATACAATGTTTTCATAGTTTGAACTACACAATAATAATTTGTTAAATGTATATGTTTACATATTGATGTTTCAAATTCAATGTCATATTTATCCATTCTCGCTTCCCAAAATTATCAACATAAATGAAATGCATGTTCTAAAAAGTTCTCAAGTGCAATCAATTCATCTAACTTGCTTATTATTGCTTTGCTTGGACGTATTATGGAAAAATACTACAAAATATTTAGTGAATCAAAAGTACATATAAAATTGAAAACATTTAAAATATCACAATGCAAATACTGTAATATTAGTCAAAGTTTGTTCACTCTGCATGTTTTTTTGTTTGTGTACAAATTAGGTACAAATGCATGTAACAAACTATCTGGTGCATGATCATCAATGTACATTAGGATGTACTTGGCAGAACAGAAAGTATTTCAGTTTTGTGACAGAGAAATGTCGTACCCATAGTTAACGCAGGGTCTATTTGCTACATCTGTTAAGATGTATGAAAAAAGAAGAGGGAGCATCTGATGATAAGACATGCTCCTAAGGTGATATGCCAGTTGCAATCCTTGCATTATATCCAGTTAACCAACACAGTGTAGGCTATTCCAGTGTCTTGCTAGACAACACTTTCCTTCCCAGAAGATGATACAACGTTCAGTGTTTCAACTTTTATGTGCACTTTTCCAGTAATATGTTTTCCAGAAATGTTTATTACATGCCATCCCTGAATGAACTGAGTTAGAGTCAGGGCACTGCCAAAATACACACAGGGATGAATGCTATGTAATGTAATACATACATGGAAATATTTAGAAAAATGTATGTAGCGTTTGAGAGTTCAAAACAATACTCCTCTCTACAGATTTTCATACGAGATTTTCATCTCTACATAGTCAGTGTATATTTCTAGAAATATATATATATATATATATATATATATATATATACAGTAGAAGCTGTGGCCTAGAACACTGTCTATAATATGCAGGCCTTTTGCCAGTGTGAACTTTTGAGGTATATTTAAAATTATTTATTTTCGGCCTATGAATCTAATGATCTTTGCTCCAGTGTATACAACTATAACTAAGGATGTTTCATGTTTCAAGGCATATATCATTTTTTTTAATACATACAGAATAGTAGAAAATAGAGTACCGAAATATGCCAAGCATCGTTATATTTCTGGTCCCCTCTTGCCTTTTGAACCGTAAGCTGTACATACGTGGTTATGGTCTGTGCTACGTATGACATACATTTAATCAGTGATAAAAAATGAGTTGCACAGCTATTGTTGTTACTTTTGATATTATACGTTTCAAACAGAACTAATTCATTGTAAGGCAATGAAGAGTTGTCCTCTACAAATGGCTTTTAACTGGATCCAACAATGATATATTCAGTGACACAATAAAAAAAAAATTAAAAACAAAATAAACCAGTGTTCTCTAATGTGATCTCTACAGCACTAAAATATCATCAATAAAAACAAACAGTGGTAGCTTGTCTCAGTACCAGTCTCTTTCCTGCAAAATCAAGATCCAATGTGTCAATACACTATTCCAACACGACCAAGTATAACCTATTGGACTGAATGAGTGGGAAATGGGCTTGGTGTTACAAGGCACTTGTCCAGGTTCTTCTGTGTTTTATTGACAGCTGCTTTGAATGAGAAAATGGTAGTCCGAGTATAAGGCAGTTGTTTCATTCTCCTCCTTGCTGAAACAACCTACGTCACTCTATCGGGAGAAAAATCCAGAGAATGATGTTATTAGCAAACATGTATCAAAACTCACATGTAAACTAAATCATCTATACAGTGTATAGAGAGAAAGATGATATAGGTTTTAAGATCATTCAAAAGGGAAATACACGTTAATACACACGTTAATACACGTTTTAAAATAAATAGCGTTGGAACTGTTTACTCACCGACAGAGTGACACGGAAGTGATAGGTGACATCTTGGAAAGAGAGAGCTGGGACTGAACGCAGGTGACGGGTCCCCTGGGAATATTATTAATATATTATTAATATATTATTCATATTATAATATTATTAATAATTCCTCATCCTATATCCACAAGCAAAACAAATATGGAATGATATTTTTGTAAATATGGATTGATGGATACTTTTTAAGTGTTAATATACTATAATATATAATAATATACCCTTGTAGAAATATTCTTTCCACTGTAGAGCTTTGTCTCTTTGTGGTCCGGACATAGCCGTCCCCTGGTGTATCCACATTGTTGAACCCACACACTCCTGTTTGACCTAAGATAAACAACAATGAATAGACAAAAGAATATTCTCTATGAAAAGTGGACTTCTTAATGCAAGGCAGTATGGTTTTCAGCCACTGATTAAGGGGAATGCATGAGTGTGTATACAGTATGTATGTTTTGTGTACTCACGTCATGTGCAAAGTAATTTGTGACATGGAGGAGTTCCTCTTCCCATGGAGAGATATGGTGTAGCTGAGAGTTACAAGCAGAGAAAATGTTATTAGCACAGAAAAACCCAAATTCAAGCTTAAATACAGCCTCCATTATACATAGCATTAGTGAGATGGGATCGGTGCTGAAGTACATGCCCACCTGCAGCTCTCTGGTGTTGGGCAACTCTGTGCCGTGATCTGTTGGCCAGTCTCCAGGATGTGTAGACCAATCAGAGAGGGCGCTAGCCTTTCCCCTGCAGCGAGAAAAGTCTCAGTATGTGTGCCACTGTAACCATAACAAGGCACTTGGAAACAAATCAAACGAATGGCTTTACTGTGTTTGCCTCTTGCATACAGTGTGTAGAGGAAGAGTCAGTCTCTTTGTCAAGCTACCCTGTGTGTGTACGCTTCGTTGTCGACGCGGTGGCTGCTGCTGCTGCTGCCCCCCCGGTACGCGGTTGGTAGCTCCCGCTTCCTCCGGGTCTGAAGGCAGAGGTCTCCGGGACTTGGCGAAGTATAGGGGTGTAGAGGTGTGACTGAGGCGGTTTCTGTTGCGGCCGTCCTTGTCCATGGGTCTCGACTTGGCTTTCTTCATGATGGCGCCGGCTGTAGGGACCAGGCTGTCTAAGTCTGGAGGAGGAAGTGGTTTAGTTCGATGAGATATGGCTGCACAATTACATTATACATTGATCGCAGTTTTGCTTCCACATGCTCGATTGTGTGTAATAAGTCAAGCACTCCCTAGTCAGCTGGATCAATCACAGGTGTTTACTAAGAGCATGCATTGCTCAACAATGTTCCTGTTTGGCCCAAATATACTTATCATAACACAAATGTTAGGAGCATAATCACAGCATACTGATAATTGTGAAAGCCATACTAAGCAAATTATGTGATTATCTTGTTAGCTTCTTTGTCACGGTCCTGCCCGTTTCCTTTTGTTTTTCCCCTTCTCTGTCGGTTCTATGTTCTGTTTTCTATGTTTGTGTGTTTGTTCTATGTTTTTGTTTCTATGTCGTGTGTGCGTGTGTGTGGGTGTGGCCTTGGCTTCCGGGCCTGCCTCTGCTACTCACCTGCGCCTCATCACTCATCACCACTGCATTACTTATACCCCGGACTACCAGCCATGCGTCGCCAGATTATTCCGCCATTTCCCGTGGTATTAATTCTCTCGGCCTTCTTGATGATCTCTAAGCTCTGCTTGAATTCTCGTGTATGTTTCATGTTGTGTTTCCCATGTCTGACGTCTCGTTTCTGTCCGTAGTGTTTCCCCTGTACGATTCTCTCCTCGTGTTGTCCCTCCCGACAACAACCCAACTCCCGGACCTCCCCGCTCCCGCAACCCTGCCTGCCTTGGTCCCCGCTCTTCCCCGCCTTGCCCTGGCTCACGGCGATTCCCCTCGTATCATTCATAATTTTGCCCTGTCTGTAGAAATAAACCCTTGTTACCTAACTTCCCTGGTTTTGTCTGCATTTGGGTCTAAATTCTGAAACTACCGTGACACCTGTACTACACATACCTGTACTACACACATGTACTACACACACACACCTGTACTACACACATACCTGTACTACATACACCTGTACTACACACACCTGCACTACACACACACACCTGCACTACACACACACACCTGTACTAGGTACACCTGTACTACACACACCTGTACTACACACACACACACACAAACAGCTGTACCACACACATACACACACACCTGTACCACACACACACACCTGTACTACCACAGTGTCTAGAAAACAAAGTAATCAGAACAAACAGGACACAGGAAAATGTTGTATTAGTCTGTTTGAAACTCCTACCTCTCCTCTCTGGAGGGGCGTCCATCTTTAAATAGAGGAGGTATCCAAAGCATAGAGCGGTCACTCTTCATGGAGACACAGCTGGGTCCAGGGGAGTCTGCTCTCTCCTGCTGGACTCTTGGAGC
>OMKN01076866.1:0-10117 GCA_900302345.1 Melanonus zugmayeri
TACTGATACACTATATACTGATACACTGTATATAATGTACTGATACACTATATACTGTACTGATACACTATATATACTGTACTGATACACTATATATACTGTAGGCCACGTGCCATCGTTTTAATTGCTGGCATAATTAGTGTTACTATTGGTGTCTCTAGTGCTGAATCTAAGCCCGTGTAATACTATTGATTGCTGAGTGAGACTGACATCGCATATCCACTGAGACTGAGTAGACGCCATCTCCTGTCAGTGTGTCTTCTTTTCCTGCTTTACTCTCTAATACTGTACAATCCAACCTGATGTACCTTGCAACCCACAAGCCATTAGTTAGGAACAAGCCTTTAAGCTTTATGTGACCAAAGGAAGTTCTCCGTCCAGGTCACTTTCCCAGTTGATGAGACCCCTAATTGGGCTTTCAAGTGCTATCTAGTACTGTCTCTATCCTTATCTAGTACTGTCTCTATCCTTATCTAGTACTGTCTCTATCCTTATCTAGTACTGTCTCTATCCTTATCTAGTACCATCTCTATCCTTATCTAGTACTGTCTCTATCTTTATCTAGTACTGTCCCTATCCTTATCTAGTACTGTCTCTATCCTTATCTAGTACTGTCTCTATCCTTATCTAGTACTGTCTCTATCCTTATCTAGTACTGTCTCTATCCTTATCTAGTACTGTCCCTATCCTTATCTAGTACTGTCTCTATCCTTATCTAGTACTGTCTCTATCCTTATCTAGTACTGTCTCTATCCTTATCTAGTACTGACACTGGGATGGAGAAAGTTTTCAGCGTGCCTGAAGTTAACAACTTTCTTGTGTGTGTGTGTGTGTGTGGCATTCAGTCACACAGCAGATGTACGGAGCTCCAGTGTATCCTCCTCTCTCTCTAGTCTGTAGAAAGCTCTGGAAGTCAGGACAGAAACGCTGTAGAATCGAAACGTTGCCAGAGCCGTTAAAAACCTGCTTCTCCCTCGTGTGTGCAGTGTGGTGCAGAAATAGAATATAATATTCATAAGTAATGTAATGTCAAAAGTATGTTTTAATTAGTGTATAATCCCATGAAAATAAGAATCGCTTTTATTACCTTAGAATATTACCTTTATATCTACATAGGGAGCGGGTCCTCTTCCACGGAGCCCGCCGTGTTGCACCGCCATGTTTCTACAGTAGCCCAGAACGGACAAATGGCTCTAGAGCAGCAGTTCCCAACCTTTGTCAACTCAAGGCCCACTTGAAACTCTCAAAAAATGTTGCGGCAAATTAGATAAGTTCCTATCACCAAAAAATCTATGAAATTAGTTTTTAAACCTTTTAAACATTTTTAAAAACCATTTTGTTTTAAAAAAAATTTAGAATTACATTTTGTCATGAAAATCATGATGTTTTGCAAATGATTTTGGCGGCCCATTTGCAGAACCATCGCGGCCCACCAGAGGGCTCACAGGTTGGGAATCACTGCTCTAGAGAGGACGCGTTTTTATGAAACACTACCACAATGTGGAACAATTAACAATCATAATCGCTATCTTACTTGTAAGCTATGACCTATAGTTTTACAGACTAAATAACTAAATAAAAAATGTGTATCAATAAAGGGAAACTTGAATTGTCATTGACAATGACATAATTTTTGATGAGTTGAGGTGAGGGGTATTCAGTTGGTTGCAACCTCACTGCTAGAGGCCACTAAATCCTGCACTTTTAAGGGAGGGTACCAGACAGATAGACACACTTGGTAGATAGTTAGACAGACAGATGTATTAATCCCAGATGGGACATTTGGGGTAGATAGATAGATAGACATAAGCTTTGTCAGCACCTTGGGTGATGTTTCATATTTTCATTTTGTTTTATTTTGATAGATTCACTTTTTCTCTCAGATCCTCACTTCCTGTTTTCTTGTGTTTCCTGTGTTTGTGATGACCCGTCTCACCCTGATTAGTTCCACCTGTGTCCTATTATCCCAGCTCCCGTGTTGTATTTAGTCAGCGTGCTCCCGGTTCGTCTGCGTGCTCCTCCGTGTCAAACATCCCAGAGATTTTCTCTCGAGTTTTGCATTCCTGGTTTTTGATCTCCGCTAGTTTTTCCCTGACTGCGCCTTTGTCTTCTCCTTGACGGATTTGTCTGCCTGATCTCCTGATTGCCTGCTCGTTGCCGAACATCCGCCTGTCTGACTACCCTGCCTGTTACCGATCCTCTCTTAGTCTTATCCCTGTTTGGCTTAGTTTGCCTGGATTTTTGTATCGTTGAACTATTTTCAGTAAAGTCTATTGAACTTTGAATCCGTCTCTGAGTCGTGCACTTAAGTCTCTTCGTCTGATTTCCACCAGCCGCGTTTATTGCAGCCTTAGTTATTTTTATCTGTAGCTGTTTTTATCAGCGTTCAGTATTGGAGGACTTTCCATTTGGAGAAAGAAAGGCTACTTGGAAGCATGAAGTACCTGGCCTTCCAGTGGATGTGCATCTGAAGCTGTGAGCCACGCACAAAGTGAACGCAGTAAACAAAACAACAAGAATAAAAGATGTACTTCACTTTTTTTCTTCGGGAGGTATATAGTCTTTTAACACCTCCCTCAAGATCCCCATCAAAAGAAGCCCAAAATATTCAGAGTACATAACACAGCCGCCATGTAGCCTCGGTTTGTAAGAAGCAATCAAAAGTGAACCGGAGACCTGCGTGAATACCTTTCGGTGTGTAATCGGCTCAAACAAATGTTATATAATCTCATCTTGATTAGCTTTCCTGATTCCTAACCTTTCTTAGGCCCAGCCAGAGCTGTCTCCAACGTCTCAGAAAAACAATTACAACACGGAGACAACCGAGCGTCACCCCTGCCTCCTGCTGTCATTTAAACTGCGCTCGCATGCTTGTGTTCTTTCTCATTGTACTGCGGTCAGGCAAAACGAAACGTTAGAAAGCCAAAGGGAGGTACATATTCACCTCCATGCCTTCCCTTGGATAGAAAGACACGCAGACCCCACCACACTGAGATTGGTTTAGGGTGCCATGGGTGATGTGGTGTTAGAACTGTAGCAAGCCAGCTGAACAAAAAGACCTAAGCAGGTTGTTGAGGATTGTTTTCTCATTATTATTAATATTATTACTGATTTATTAAAGACTGTGATGCTTGAAGGCTTGAAAAAATGTAGGGAGTTTAGTTCAGCTGTTCTAGTCATTATGTCTGGACTTCTTCTAGCCTGACATCCCCAGACCAACGCAGACGTGTGTTAGTCTGGAATCAGACCTACATGCCTCTGGACATGGATCTACAACCAATCAGACCAACGAAACGTGTGACATAGCGCGTAGGTTCAACTTTTACCAAATCCTGTCGGAAGTACGGAAAACGCATCTTTCTTATCAACAAAAGCTTCATATCCTCCAGTTCGTGGAGATAGCGGATTCAACAGACTCCATATCAGCAGCAGCCATCTTGGTTGTTTACAGAAATGCCTCACCAGCGCTCCTCTGTCATCGCTGCATTTTAGTTGACAACGAATCCCAAAAAGTAGTCGATTAATCGCGGGAGATATATCATATTTTTTTTCACCCAATAACAATTAGGAATGCAAACGTGTACTGGAGTAAAGGATGCTGCTCAAGCAAATCAGTAATATTGTAATCGAAAATTGGTTTGTAGTCATTTTTCTGACATTTTAGACATTTTTGGAGTTTTGGAGCAGGATATATCATTATATAGTAGTAATATATAATAATAGTCAAAAGCCTTGGTCGTTGTGCAGTCACACATTGTCATTGAGAGGCTGTATAAAATAATGAGTCCTCACTGAGATTTGGATCGTGCATTCGATCATCATTTTTTTGGTATTTCCTGCATCTCTAATAACAATGATCAATTCTTGTCAAAAAGGTCTCAAATACAACCAGATCTGATTGGACTAAACCCCACAGCTTGTCTGAGCTGGAGACACCGCTGCAGTAACAAGGCGACTGCTTTCTTGCTTCAATTTAGATTCAATTAAAATTCATGGCTAGATGTCATGGAAACAGTTTATTCTAACACCAACAAACTGTGATGTCCTTCCTTAATGAAGACGCCGGCAGTAAGACGTGAATAAAGATGCCTCATTAAATGTCCAGAGATGTACATCGAGGTTTACGCTTGGTGTCAAGGTTTCAATGTGTGTGTGTGTGTGTGAGAGAGAGAGCATTGGAAGAATGCAAGAAAGACAGAAAGAAGGAGGGAAAGTGAGAACTAACAAAAGAAAGAGAAAGAAATAAAGAAAAAAAGAGAGAAAGAAAATGACACGAGAGAAAGACAAGCATGGACTGCAGTGAGCGTAGAATAAAGGAGGAGAGACGAGGAGCTAAGCCTGTAGATGTTTGCCTGCACGGCAGTAAATCTGCATAACACAATGCAGTAATTAGGCCGTATTAATGACTTACACAATGTAGTGGCACCTCTAATGTAATGAAGAGAAGAGGGACGACCACCGGGACACATTAACTGATCCACGCTGATTTCTGTAATTGAAACGCTGCCGCTCGGTACCGGGCGCTGACCCGACGCTCCTTCCGTGGATCCTAAATCCATTTGTCGTCGACACAAACTGAATACATTCGAACGCGTCAAATTAAATATTCATTCATCCCAGCGCCGGGGTATTATGAGTAGATTACATTTCAAATATCTCTCTTCAGCTCATCATGCCCAATTAGCCATGGCCATGGGTGCGGTGTGAGCGTGGGGGGGGTTTAAAGCCTTTCCTTCCCAGTGTTTCCCAGCGCTGCTGCATCTCTGCCACCGGACTACGGCTGCCTGTCAGTCTCTTAAAATATTCACTTAACCAGCCTTGAAAGCCAAGCTGTGAGCTGTCAGTCTGGCCCGACGCGTAGCTAGCTGCGGCGCAACGCTCACATTCGCCACCAGGGAACAAAATGTCAAGATATGAAGTGTTTCCCATCCTGAGGGGCCTGTTTACACCCGTACACCCGTTAGTCTGCTGCTAATGCTACATCTCTTTAGTGAAAACCCCTGAACCCTGAATCAAATGTCCTTCCTTTCCTCTGGAGGACAACATCTTCTCACAATAAAATCCTTGTTTTTTGAATCGCGATTCAGGCAACGCCGTGCGGCCATAACGCGTGGATGTCCCTTCGTCACCTGACCTGTTGAACACGGCCCATCCTGTAAAGACATCGAAGCGTGACGCGGTTTCGGGTCACAAAGACGACGCCGTGTTGTTGCTGGTGTTTAAAGCACCTCGGTAGGACTGTATGAATATGCAAATGAGAGCCTGCGCCACCTGGTCTCTCTGGACGGTGTTGACAGGCTTCACAGAGACAGCGTGACTCAGATGTGATAATTACTATGTGAGCTCTCGCTCCGCCAGTGTGATGGAAGGAACTCATTAGAAAGATGCCCCCCTTCCCCCAGAAGAGGTAATAGCAGCATTTCATGGGCCAAGCTCACAGCTTAGGGACATCCATTTTGAATGACTCCCTGTGACCAATAGCATTTTCTACAGCTTTTGCAATTCACCGGCTCATTCCTGGTCCCCGGGAAGACTATCTCCCGGGTAGCCAATGAAATGCGAGCTGCCACTGGGAGAGAGGAGGAAGTGTCGATTGGTTTCACCTTATCTACCTTAAACATGCCTCCGCCGACTTCCTGCTCCCTTCCATTTCCTTTCTCCAACCGTGTTCTATTTGTTTCGCTTCCCCCCCGCTACCGCGCATCCGAAATCCTGCAAATGCTCATAAATAAGTTAGTCAATTGCATTGTCAAGCTGAATGCTTTTAACAATGATTTCAGAAAAAACAAACACTGCAACTTCAGCAGGCAAACATCAAAATATGCTTTTTTAACGTATTTAAACGTGATTTGCGTTTTTTGGGGTGGGTACCACCCCCCCAAAAAATAAAAAATAAAATAAAAAAGGATGATTGAATTAAACATCAAATGGATCCGGATCAGCCGCCCCACAACATGTGGAATCATGATGTCTTTCACCTCAAAGACGCTCCGTAACATCTACACTTTATTTAGGTATTTAGGTAGATGGAGGTGGAGGAGGAGGAGGCGATGAACCATGTGAGTGACTCTGGGACGTCAGGACGAGCGACAAAAGACCGGCCGGGTAATTGCGGCGAAGTGGTTGAAAGCTTCATGTCAGGCGAGACGAGGCCATCAGAAGGACTTGTGTGTTTCCAGTCAAAAGAAACAGGTTCACGTCAAGGGTCATTCATCGGTTCACACGGCGGCGTTTCCAGCCCTTCGTGGTGCTTGATAATGCATGGTAATGCACTCAGCGATTACGTTGTTCTTGCTATCTTGGAAACCAATTACCTGCCATACCTGCTGGAGCCCTTATTGGTCAAAATCTATGGGTGCCATAGGTGCCCAAATGTGGGGATTTTAAATGGTTATTAAAGCGTAGTAGGAAGCGTAGAAATAGTAAATGCATAGTTGCTGGAATTGCTTACCCAAGCATCATCGTGTTGAGAACTGCTGAAGGGCCCAAGCAATATGTGCAGATATTAGAGGAACGTGTATAGATTCATACAAACAAGGCTAACGTGTGGAAAGTACAACGCTTTCCATCCCGCCTGAAACATACACAATAACCTAGCAAGTTCTGGGGTACTTGGGTTGTGTAGTTACCTTGTATTTAAAGCATCACTACAGTGTGTTAGAGGGTGGGTTGTGTAGTTACCTTGTATTTAAAGCATCATTACAGTGTGTTAGAGGGTGGGTTGTGTAGTTACCTTGTATTTAAAGCATCATTACAGTGTGTTAGAGGGTGGGTTGTGTAGTTACCTTGTATTTAAAGCATCATTACAGTGTGTTAGAGGGTGGGTGGGTTGTGTAGTAGCATCAGAAAATACTTACATAAGACAAAGATTACAAAACCTGTGTGAGTGTGTGTCCCTTTAATGGCAGACTTGACATATTTACTGTAGTTGCCAGTTGGTCTTGTTGCATAAGCAGTGCTTTGCTGAGTTGAGTTCTTGTGAATGCTCTGCCTGCAGAAATAGCACCACGGTTCTGGAATGCTGTGATCGTGTAGCTGTGTCACATTGAAGGTGAGGCCTTGGGCTGCTGTAAGTTCTCACACACACACACACACACACACACGCGCACGCACACACACACCTTCTCTGTGGGAGAAACCTGAGAAGGGGCTTTTACTGAGAAGTGTCAGCTTCCATCAAGCATGGATGGGGAGGGGCTTAATCATAGAGAACACAATCCTCATCTGCAAACACAAACTTTTTTGCCACTTTACAACTATTACATTCAATCTAGTCTTGTTTGTTAATTAGTAAGCAATTACTCACTGGCCTCTCTTTCTCTTCTCTTACTGATTTCTGTACGGGAAAATGACCTGCGAAGTTGATCGAATAGGTGCAACTCTCCATATTGAGATATTTCATACTTCATCATGAGACGACCACAAGGGGGCACTAAACCACTGAAACTTCATCAAATGATCACACCAGGGCAAAGGCGCTGGTGGCTTTCATCTCTAGCATTATGGCTGTTTTAGTATTACCGTAACCTCACATCCACCCCTGGAAAACACCTGAGTCTCACCCTCAAACTGGACCATCCAACTGGACCTATGTCATTCACCCTAGCCACTCCTGTTGGTTCTGAGTGAGGGCTGTTAGCCTGCAAGTCCCCAACCTCCGGACCAGTTCTTGTCTGACTGAATGGGAAAGTGCGTGTGTGTTTTCGTGTGCGCGGATTAAGGCCCATTCCCAGCGGCCCGGGGTCGCACAACAGATGTCGGCCAGGATAGCGCTTGCCGTTGCCGTGCTGATGGAGGGACGCCCGGATAGGTCTGTTGGCGCTGTTAAGCCTGTGTGTTGTGTGTGTGTTCATGTGTTCATGTGTGGATGTGTTCATGTGTGGATGTGTGTTGTGTTTGCATGTGTGGATGTGTGTTCATGTGTGGATGTGTGTGTTCATGTGTGGATGTGTGTTGTGTTTGCATGTGTGGATGTGTGTTTGCATGTGTGGATGTGTGTGTGTGCATGTGTGGATGTGTGTTGTGTGGATGTGTGTGTGTGAGTGTTCATGTGTGGATGTGTGAGTGTTCATGTGTGGATGTGAGTGTTCATGTGTGGATGTGTGCGTGTTCATGTGTGGATGTGTGTTGTTTGAGTGTAAATGGGATCACAAGTTAAGCAGGGTCTCTGAGATGAACACCGCCTGTCAAATGCTGCTCAGGTGTTGTGATGCAGGTAAATCCATCCAAGGCACAGTCACTGCAGGAGGGGTTTCTATGGTTGGATGTGTATTAGATGTGAACTAATAGAATGTCATTGGCCATAGGAGCCATAGCAGTTCAATCAATGTGGATCTCTTGTCTCGTTGTTTTTCAGAAGCGGCAGCTCCTGTGGTGATTCCATGTTGTGGATCTACCGGTGGCTAGTTCAGTCCCTGATTGATCATTTTGTGGATCTACCGGTGGCTAGTTCAGTACCTGATTGATCATTTTGTCTCACAGATTGCAGTGAGATGAGTCTCAGAGCAGGAACCAAACGTGTAGTGAAGTAGGGAAGGTACTTAGACCATGTGAACTCTGTTAGTGTTGTGTAGCTGTTTGATCTGACTGAAAGGTGAGTCTTTGTCCCGTTGCCTGAGACAGGTATTTCTCCAGGGCAAATGTGTTTAACATAGGACTCTGTGGTAGGCCTACACCTTAACTGTCAGGCGGAGTGGAAAGACGATCTGGCTCCTGGGACAAGACATGACTTGACCCAGCATTATGCGCATGGCCTCACCATTATCCTGTGAACAGCACACATCTCCAGCGCTGCTTCAGGATATCCTGTGTGGGTGTGTGTGTGTTTTCTGTGTGAGTGTTCATATGTGTGTGTGTGTGTGTGTGTGGATATGTTTTCTGTGTGAGTGTTCATATATATGTGTGTGTGTGTGTGTGTGTGTGTGTGTGAGCACGTGTGGATGTGTGTTGTGTGTGAGCGTTCATGTGTGGATGTGTGTGTGTTCATATGGATGTGTGTGAGTTCATGTGTGGATGTGTGTTGTGTTTGCGTGTTCATATGGATGTGTGAGTTCATGTGTGGATGTGTGTTGTGTTTGCGTGTTCATGTGTGTGTGAGTGTTCATGTGTGGATGTGTGTGTGTGTTCATGTGTGGATGTGTGTGTGAGTGTTCGTGTGTGTGCGTGTTCATGTGTGGATGTGTGTGTTCATGTCGATGTGTGTGAGTTAATGTGTGGATGTGTGTTGTGTTTGCGTGTTCATGTGTGTGTGAGTGTTCATGTGTGTGTGTGTGAGTGTCCATGTGTGTGTGTGAGTGTTCATGTGTGGATGTGTGTGTGTCAAATTATCATGGGTTTTCTTTGTTCTGCTTCTGCACAGACTTGAACAATGCCTGTTCAACCATAAAGGATGCAATGGGAGAACTCTTACCGCTTTCCAACTTTTATTTTTCTTTCTGGAGGAATTAATCAGGAATCAGGTTGAAAACCTTCAAAGCAGCAGAAATGCACAAACATCATCACTTTCAAAGGAAACCAACATTTCATATCACTTTAAATCATTTTATATATCACTATCACCATAAACAAACATTCACAGTATTTAATTGACCATTAGGCAATTTACTTGACCTACTTCAACAGTAAAGCATGAAATAACTAAATCAATGATAAACTGCAGCATGCACCTTTAAGTAGTAAAGTCCTCCTGTCAGTTGACCATTTAACCCTTCATGAAACTCAATTACATCCATTTATCATTTCAATAACAAATGAAACAAACATTTCTGCTCAATATGATTCATTTATTCATACCAGTAGCGTCTCCTCTGTCTGTCTCTCTCTTCTGAGGCCTTTCAGATAGGTGCTGTCACTCAGCTAATGACTTGGGTGATTTTCCCTTCTCAGCAGGGATCATGGGAGTTGTAGTTGTAGTCCCCATCAGTTCAGTACCCGATTGATCATTTTGTCTCACAGATTGCAGTGAGATGAGTCTCAGAGCAGGAACCAAACGTGTAGTGAAGTAGGGAAGGTACTTAGACCATGTGAACTCTGTTAGTGTTGTGTAGCTGTTTGATCTGACTGAAAGGTGAGTCTTTGTCCCGTTGCCTGAGACAGGTATTTCTCCAGGGCAAATGTG
>OMKN01076874.1:0-12305 GCA_900302345.1 Melanonus zugmayeri
AAGAAATTAGCAATCCACAGCCAGAAGAGGGAGGGGGAAAGGTTGAGGATTTCTTAGATAGAAATCCAAGCTCAATGTTTTTGACAGCTGTTACTGAAAAGGAAATTATTGACACTGTTAGCAAATGTAAGAATAAAAGGTCTACAGACTGGAATAACATTGATATGGCTGTAATCAAGACAGTAATTGAAGCCATTGCAATACCCTTCACTTATATTTGTAATTTGTCTTTCAAAACAGGTGTATTTCCAGGTAAAATGAAAACTGCTAAAGTTATTCCACTATACAAAGCTGGAGACAGAAAGCAATTCACTAATTACAGGCCGGTGTCTTTACTCTCTCAGTTCTCTAAAATATTGGAAAAACTCTTTGCTAGCAGGTTGGACAATTTCATTGAGAAGCATAAATTGTTAACAGATTGCCAGTATGGATTCAGATCGAACAGAACCACATCGATGGCATTAATTGAGTTAACTGAAGAAATTACCAGTTCTATAGATAACAAGAAGTATGCTGTAGGAGTATTTATAGATTTAAAAAAAGCATTTGATACAATAGATCATCACTTATTAATCAATAAACTGGAAAAGTATGGTATCAGAGGGGTTGGACTGAACTGGATGAAAAGCTATATAAGCAATAGACATCAATTTGTACAGATAGGCGACAAGAAATCAATATGTTTAGAAATTATTTGTGGAGTGCCACAGGGGTCAGTATTGGGTCCAAAATTATTTATATTATACATCAATGACATATGCAAGCTGTCAAGAATCTTAAAATTTGTATTATTTGCGGATGACACCAACATTTTCTGTTCTGGGGAAAATCTGCAGCAGCTTTTGGAGGTGGTCACAGTAGAAATTAGTCTGATCTGAACAAAACCAAATTGATGTTGTTTGGACACCGTAAAATAAACACACAAGTAAAAGTGATGATTAATAATATAAATATAGAACGAGTGTATGAAAATAAATTTCTGGGTGTGATTCTAGACCACAAAATCTGCTGGAAACCCCATATCAAATATGTGAAAGCAAAAGTGGCGCGGAGCATTGGAGTGTTGGGAAAAGCAAGACACATTTTGAATGAGAGAGCATTGTATACTTTGTATTGTTCACTTGTTTTGCCATCTGAATTACTGTGTAGAAGTATGGGGCATCACCTACAAAACCAATACACAATCAATACTACAAAAAAGAGCCATACGGATAGTTAATAATGTAGGATATCGTGATCACACCAATATACTGTTTTTAAAAGTGCATGCCTTAAAGTTCAGAGATCTGGTAGCATTCAAGACCGTACAAATAATGTATAAAGCTAAAAATAAACAGCTTCCTGGTAACATACAAAGACTGTTCACAGAGAGAGAGGGGGGAGACAACTTAAGAGGTGAATCAAATATGAAACGGCATTATGCTCGGACTAATATTAAAGTATGTGTATTTGGTGTTGTGGAATGGTCTTGAGGAAAAAATATTGAGTATAAATGTAATGGAATTTAAAAAGATGTACAAAAAATATATATTTACAAGGTGAATAGGTACAGAAGTGAAGAAGGAGAATGTGCCACTTGCTAATGGAAATCGTTTCTGCGTGATTATACCACTGAAAGTGGTGAATTTACCTTTGCCTAAATACTGGTTTGTTTTTGTTTTTTTCTACAATGGTAATTATTACGTGTTAAAATTGGGATAGGACTGGATAAGCTTTGCTTCTTCCTATTCCTTATTATCATTATTATTATTTTGTTCTTTATTATTGTTGTATTTGTTTTGCTTGAAATAAAGTTTATAAAAATAAAAATGTAAAAATGTCAACGTTATACACAATTACAAAACAACACAAACACAGGGACACTGAGCATATATAGTCAAGATATACACAAAGGTTGACATACAAACACACACACACAGCATGTAGCAACAAACAAAATGACTATATGTAGGAATTCATGTATAGAGAAATATAGGGTTCATCTATGGACATGTATGCTACGATAGTGCTTTACTAAGCTCTTAGTCCAGGTGAACTGAAGAACTGTTCCTGTAAATCTCCATTCACTAGAGCGACCAAAACAGATGTCGAAATACCACCACACACACACACATTCTAAGATGGCCCAAAAACACAGAACAGCGGCCTACCAGCGAGTTCAACAGACTAACGTCAGCTCCATAGCAGCGGTCGTACCTTGAGGCTGGCGGCGATGTGTGGCGGGGTGTCCGAGATCTGTCTGTCGTCGACGGGACCTCCTCTCTTCAAATCAATGACGGGTGCCAGAACCGTGGTCTGCTTCATGCGCTGGGTCTGCACACACAAAATCAAAATGAATACGCAACATTACAACTAAGATCTAGGCTAATAACACAATCACACAAGGATGAATATTAGGCCGATCAGTCCGACAATCATCTAGGGGCCAAGCTACAGAATCAGCCCTGAATCAGAACACTTTAGATGGAGTAGGTCGGTGGGGAGACTAAAGGGGGTTTGAGACAGAGTCCTACCTTGGCCTGGGTGAGCGCCGCTTTCTTCACCTTCAGTTGGGACTGAAGGAGCTTGAAGTTCTTGGACCATCCTTCTGTCTTGGTGTCGTTGGCCGCCACCCCCAGGTCATCATACAGCGACATGGTGGACCTGCCGTAAGTCTGTCAGGCTTGGGACACAGGAACACGGGGGATTTTAGAGTCTACCATAATCACTTTAATGAACACCCCACGCCATTATGATTAAAAGCCCAGCGTGAGTAGAATGGGAACAGGAGTGAATATCGACAATAGGTTTGGATGTCGACATTGCATGGGAGCCAATTGCCCCATCAAAGCGTTTGGTCCAAAGTGTATCTCCCCAATAATACACTCGCGTTTGCCAATTGCAAAGTATGAGTATGTTTTACTATTCGTATGTGTGTGGGGACACACTGCAGTATGTTTTACTATTCGTATGTGTGTGTGGACACACTGCAGTATGAAGGACCCCCCCAGTCAACCAGAGGGGTAACATTAGCACGTTAGCATTAGC
Organism: Melanonus zugmayeri; assembly: GCA_900302345.1. Taxonomy (NCBI): domain Eukaryota; kingdom Metazoa; phylum Chordata; class Actinopteri; order Gadiformes; family Melanonidae; genus Melanonus; species Melanonus zugmayeri. The sequence goes on from OMKN01076874.1 coordinate 3,028, forward strand.
AGACTTGTCTGTTCAGCTCAGTGCACCGCATGAATGAACGTAAACATGAATTGCAAACTAAAGCTGGGAAGTTTGTACGCACCCGATGTAGAGATATTGAGGCATAAATGAATAAGAAACTGTGCACCGGTGTGAGTGTGTGAATTTACCATCCACACTTCTAGCTCGTAGCTATTCGCCGGAACTTAGCAGGAGTGGGGTTAGTAGCCATGCGTGAATGAAAGGGTCCGAAGGTACAGCGGGCGATACCGTTCTCCAACCAATCACTGATCCGAATGTAAGATGGGCGGTACCTCTCAACCAATCACCGATCCTAACGTAGGATGGGCGGTGCCGATCTCCGTTACAACCCAACCGCTGATTGGTCGGTAACCTCAGAAAGGTACCGCCCACTGTACGTTCGAACCCTTGGATCTCGCCACGAGACTATTCTCCCCCTGGCGTTTGGATGACCAACGGGTCGTTGGCGATATAAAAATATTTATTGAACACAATAATACTACTTCTAATAAAACTTTATTTGTAGCGATCTACACATTTGAGCTTACGTAAAATAAAATAAAAATATTAAATGTTACTGCCGCTTCCAATTTCTGGCCATGTGGAAAAGGTCAAACGTTTAAGAACATGTATTACGGTATTTGAATGGTTGCCTCACTAGACGCGTGGCCGCACCCTCCCGCATCGTGACCCTCCCTGTGGAGTAAGCGGTGAACCGCAGGGCAACACTTCCCCTCAGAAGCGAAAGTTGCTCCAGTATGACGGATCATCCACTCAGCGCCCTGGACGAGACCAGAGACCAGTTCACACTTGCTCTGCTGCTCGTCGGGGGACATGTATTTGATCTCCGGGTGTGTAATACTCACATGTCTATTTGAAAGCGCAACGGTGAGATCGGATGGAGGTGAGTGTGTGTTGGAGTGCGCTGCACTTCATTTCAAGTAGTCAATTGTGTTTCTGCGTGTATTTTGAGATTTTTCCATTTTTGGCTCAGCGTTGGCTTTATATCCATATATTTTAGTTGGTTTTTTTTTAAAACCTTTTTTTGATTAATAATATATATATTATTAATCAAAAAAAGGTTTTAAAAAAAACAACTAAAATCCCAAACGCAGCGAACTAAAAAATGTTGTGTAACAATATTAGCCTACTAAATATTGCTGCAGTCTTTCCATATCATGTTCACATTAGAGTAGCAGTACGACCACACGACCACATTTACTAACAATTACTAAACAGTTGAACAACAACAAAACTATTTATCAAGGAATCAGGTGCCGTCAGATTGGCTGATAATGAGCGTCTCTTCTTCTACCTAGAATGAAACAATATTTGATATATCATCATCATATATCATCTTCATCCTTGGGAAATCCCGCGGGCATACGAAGTGTATTTAAATACATCCTAGATAAATAAAAAAAACACGCCAAAACATCTTTTGTTAGCATTTTACATAGGTTATAAATGTTCAAATATAAAAGTCAAACATAACATTTGAATACAGTATTCCCAGCCATCTAGTGATGGGCAAAGCAGTTCTTTTCAGTGTACTGAATCATCAGAATCAGTTCGTTCAAAAGATTCGTTCACCGAATCATTCAGTTCAGTGCGATCTCCAAAACATGTTGCCCCCTGTTCCCACTCACTGAACTGTCTCAGTCTCACTTCTTCTTCTTCTTCTTTATTCATTATTTTTCCTTCAGTACCTTCAGTGCATTCAGTACATGATTCAGTACATGAACTGAATGAACGAATCTTTTCAGGAAGTGATTCAGTTCAGTTCGTTCATATAATATGTGTATTGAAATGTGGTGACATCTGTACATAGAGCCCCAGAGGCAGCGCTGTTCGTTCTGTCCAGTACACTCCAGTACAGCTTCACTTTACATTCAGACAAACTAATGTGGCAGCAGCTACAATTGTTAGATTTCATCTGTGAGACCAACATTTATCTTCCAAAAGCAATTATATCATATATCAAAATGCTGCGGAGACATTAGAGCCAGCGGTAAATCAGCCCAGAGCTCAGATCAGTTCATGGATCATGTTCTCCCCGGGGATCAACAAGCGTTATTTGGATAAACTGACCACATATTCTGAATCTACATGGTTACTTTCTCACCTGAGAAAATATTAAAACTTAATAAAGTGACATATTAACAGAGCGAAAATTATAAAGTTTTCAGCCTGCTTTAAGTGACACACGTGTGTGTGTGTGTGTGTGTTCATCCAGAGTGTCCCTTCCCCCGCCCTCCGCCATGGACCGATACAGAGCCCGTCGCCACTAAGGACTACTGCAGTGGCCGGTTCCGCTACAAGTGTAAGAAGGATCACGTGAGAAAAGCCGGCACCTCCAACCTGGCCAAGTACAGCAACTCACAGTGGAACAAGCCGAGCCTCGAGTGCATCAGTAAGGCAAACATGTTCAACCGCTTATCTTTCCTACTCTTTGATTGCAAAAATCAAACAAAAATCAGCTTTTTATGATCATGACAGCCAAAGCGACTTATTTAGTTCCTGGTGAGGCTAAGAACAAGTCACAGCATGCAGTCCATATTGGAGATGTTACATGTTCCTAAAAACGGAGTCAAATCAAACGTTTGCAGAGTAGCGATAGAATTCAGCAACAAGTGGTTGTTTTTATTGTTTCATAGTTTTATTAGTGGTAGCAAAGTGCATAGTAGTGCGTAGAGTGTAATATAATAGCCTATACTTGGCACAGCAATATCCATTTCAAGTAAATGGATATATTTACCACTTTACTACTTGGCCAGTCTTCCTTCATGTCTTTGTAGGATGTGAAGTATTACATCATCTACAAACTCACATTTCAAACGGTATATTTTGCAGAGGACCCGAGAATTGCTTCTACCAAGCAGCCGGATGTCCCCCCGAGTCCTACACTACACAGTAAGTGCACGTGGGGCCATTTCTGCACCCTATTCATATAACATTGGTGACATTGGGACACCAAGCAAGCCAATGTCACCATGTGGAACAGATTGACACATATATATCCCCACTTCCTGTCTGACTAGCGAGGCTCTCTGCCTCCATCAGCAGAGATGGTCACTCGAGTCAATTCCAGTCGCAATGATTGTGACTTTAGACTTGAATTAGACTTGATAATCTATGACTTGAGACTTGCAGGTATACGACTCGAAACAAGTCAGACTGTCACACTCGAAAGAAAGAAAAACAAAACATTGATCTTTTTTTGAATAAGAGTGCAGAGAGGAAATGCGTTTGACGTACCTGACCTGTGAACGAGCGAGCTGTCAATCAACCTCACTTTTCATTCACTCGAATGGAATTAAATTTCACAACCAAGTTAACAATTACCTAGATTTATAATTGAAGCTCATGAAGTAACTTGCTGGCGTTGTATCACTTTCAAGACCTGAACTGGTATTAAACAAACATGAGACTTGAAACCCAAAATGACTGACCTGAGACTTGACTTGACTTTAGCTCTATGGGCCTCACTTATTACTTGAGACTTACTTGATACTTGAAGGTTAAGACTTGAGACTTACTTGTACTTGCAAAATTGTGATTTGGTCCCACCTCTGTCCATCAGTCACAGATACAGAATCACTGCCTGACAGATGTAATAACCAACCACAGTGGGCCTGCAGCCCACTCGCCAGGGCCAGTCGGACACACAGCACTTGGTTATTTGTATTTAAGCGGGGGGTTATTTATCTTTTGCATTGCATCTACCCCAATAGAGTGGTGCAGGGATGATGTATTTTTGTAGACCAACCCGGAAGTTAGCATTGCCCTGGGTTCCCTCGACAAAAAGCCAATAGGATTATTGCAGAAAATAAGCTCTGTGGCAAACTAAAGTTGATCACTTTTATGATTTTTGAAGTGTAAATACAATCGCTAGAAGTAAAAAGCTAACGTTAAGCTGTAAACGAACATACAAGTGGAGTATTTGCTGACGTATTTTATGTCATAGAACAAAATGTGAAAATCTCTTAAGCTTGTATTAACCACAGACTTTATTTCAGGCAATGGCAAAACCCATACAAAACCCACTGAGGGAACCGCAACCGGAACCGAAAATGCTAACTCATTTCCAGGCGAGACTTTATTTTGACTGCCAAGTAGGAAGCTCTTTCTACACTCAAAGCGACAGTGATTTTGCTCACAGATGCCTACTGGTAGACTGTGGGTGGGGGGGTCGCACCCAGTACCTTTTGGCTGAGAGTTTAGACACCCTAACTAGACTATCCTATCCCGTCATAATGTTTGGAGAGAAAAAAAATGAATGAAAAAAAAGATAATAATTAAGATAAATAATTACATGGTCCCATCGGCCCTTTTGCCCATCAGCCCCCGTCACAAGCATCCACTCAACCAAGCAGTCGACCAATCAGACGACCCGTCTGATTGGTGGAAAGAGCACCACCACCCATGCCAGCCAGCCGACCCGCCACACCACCGGCCAATCGAGCTCGAGCACAGCCCCCGGCGTCCCGGCGACGGTGTCCACCCACGCAGACGCATCGCTGCCCACGTCCACTGGTCTCACCCCCAACTCCACACACACTACGCACTGCCTACACACAACGCAGGGTAAGTCTCGGCTGGGGATAGGAGAGTCCAGCGGTCTGGGTGTTTGACTCCCAGCCAAAAGGTTTCTGGGTTCAAACCCCATTGTCCACTCTTAACCCCTTACCTGTGAATTCACTGTCTTTGGATATCAGCACCTGCTAAATGACAATTGAAAAGCAATTGGCGAGCATCGCTTCTTCTTCTGATTTTGGCTCTTGTGTAATAACCCCAGGGGTCCGACGGAATGGTCAGGGGTCGTCGGGTCCCCAGGGTGAAAAGCTGGGCAGCTCTGGGACACCAGACCCGGGCCCGTCTGAACCCAAGAAGCCTGAGGACATTTCTGGAGCCGCAGTCCCCGGTAAGATGCTAGTTGCAGTAGCTCTTGGTGGTGTAATTAGTGGAATATCATAGATATACTGTAGCATGGTACTTAGGTTCAAATCATATTGACCTTTACCAAACTGTCTCTATCTGACTATTTTCAAATGATATGAAAAACTTTTCTTTTTTTTTAAACGCAAGTATATTAAAAACATTGGTACGCCTCGAAATTGTCTTATTCAAATGCAGTACTTTGTCGCAACTAGTGGTGTTGCAGTTTGACATTCTGTTGCCATATGTTACACTTCCCCCTTGCCGTCCTGTTTAACTTCATTCCCTTCTGCCTGCCAAAGCCGTGCTAACATAGAAATAGCACAACAAAAGCCATGATTTATGTCTTGTGTGCACACATCTGTGCGAGGGCTGAACACGTCCAAATACTGGAACACCAACTGTTTAGCCCTCGCACAGATGTGTGCACACATCTGTGCGAGGGCTAAACAGTTGGTTTAGGCTAAACAGTTGGTTTAGGGCTGCGAGAACAAAATTACGTCATTTTGTTCTCGTAGCTTGTTCATCATCCGGACAGAACGTTTTTCTCGTGTCGTGTCCGAGAACTATTGTGTGATTGGCAGAGATGGGAAAAGTACACGCATTCCTTACTTACAGTAAGTAGGAGTACAGAAGTACTGATTCAACTATTTACTCAAGTAAAAGTAATAAAGTACAGGCTCTGAAATGTACTCAAAGTATAAAAAGTAAAAAATATTTTTTTTATCGGCCGTTAACGCTAATAACCTCACATCATATTAATATGATTTGAAGACTTTTACACTTAAAAGATCCCATCCAAACATGTTTAAGATGTATAATTTTGATGAATCATTTGTTTCTGATGGGTTTTCCACAAAAAAATAAATCATCTAATCCTTAAAATAATATCTATCTAGGCTACTCCTTAATAAAAAAATCCAAAGTGGGTTCACAGCAGACATGTCTGTAAAATGATGGTTGTTTTTTCTGTTTTGACAGCGGGATTAAGTGTTATGGTGCTATTGGTTGTTTGTTCTTCGGCGGGACTTGGCTTCTGCCTGTGGAAACGGTAAAACACCCTTCTTTAAAAATGTCTGAAACTATTCTTTTTTTTTTGTCGGTCAGAGGCTGAAGGCTCTTATTCATATTTGTATTCATTTTTTTTTAAATCTCCCATCCCCAGGAAAATGAATAATAACATTCATAACAGAACCCCAGAGTCAACACCGGATGAGCAGATACTCATGAACCCCATGGCACAAAACCATCCGTCCAGAACCACTTCATAGCGCCATCGAAGGTGCATGCCACGCCGTCGCCGTGCCAAAAGAAAAGTATTCTACTCTTCGCTCAAGGGGAATCATGGGACGTGATCATCATTTGGATGAAAACATACGTCGGTGGTGTGTTTTGCATGAGTGAACACATTTGGAGGAAAGCACAGACTGCAGAGAAATACCAGCCCTGTTGTTGTCCTAACCCTTCACCAAAGTTTCTCAATGTTTTATTTCTTTCCCTGGAGGTACAATGTGAGAAAGAAACAAGAAAAGAAACACGCTGAATGTTCTCCCATACTCTCTCAGAGGAGGCGTTAAAGGATGACTTTCAACCTGGGCCTTTTTCCATCATTTTGGGTGTAACTGACTAATGCGGACAAGAATCGTTGACATTGCTCCAGTATTGAGCGAGTCTCCATTGTAACCTATCAGGGCAATAGCGACTGTAAATGTACGTGTCTAAAAGACTTGTTGCTTGTTTTTGCTACTGCCCTAGGGGCCTCAGGGCCACTTACTGTGTCCATGAAGCGAGCTCTACTCAACATTAGATCATTATCCAACAAATCATTGCTGGTTAACGACCTAATTTTATCTTATAACTTAGACTTCCTGTTTCTTACTGAGACCTGGTTGGTAGAAGGTAATAGTGCAACGATTCTAAATGAAGCAGCACCGGTAAACTTCAAATATGCAAATACGTGCCGTATTGGCAAAAAAGGAGGTGGAGTAGCTGCCCTATATAAAGATGCACTTCAATGTAAAGAACTCACATTTGGTAATTTCACCTCCTTTGAATACCTCAGCATCATTTTAAAAGGTAGTCCCAAAATTCTATTTTTAACCATCTATAGACCACCTAGATACTCTAACACTTTGTTGATGAGTTCGCCGAATTACTGACACTCATTTCCATAGACTACAACTTCTTTATCATATCAGGGGACTTCAATATCCACATAGATAACAACGGGGACAACAATGCTAAAGAATTATCTGCACTACTAGAAACCTTTTCACTGACACAACATGTGAAAGAACCTACGCACACTAAGGGTCATACACTCAATCTAGTTATCTCGAGAGGCCTCGATATCTCTTCTCTTGACCCTCTCAGACCACTACTGTATATTTTTTTACCTAATCATCAGCCCGGATGTCACAGTTACCTCTGTACCTGCTAAGAAAAGGTACATAAATGAGAGTACTGCTACCCAGTTTCTGGTAGCTATTGCTAAAATGCCAACCTCGAATGCAAAGACGGTTGATGAATTACTAGATAACTTTAACGGAAAATTGCTGACTGTCATGGATGCAGTTGCACCAATAACAGAAAAGAAAAAACAGAAGGGGAAGCAAAAAGCGCCATGGCTAAATGCCACAACAGTAAAAGCCATGAAAAGAGATTGCAGGAAGGCCGAACGTAAATGGAGACATATCAAGCTCCAAGTCCATCTGGACATTTACAAACTAAGGCTCCACAGTTTTAACTATGAGGTACGCAGGGCCAGACAAATCCATATCTCCAAGATTATTAACAGACCATCAATACGACGCAGTCAGACAGCAAAACTGTACTGCCCCCACGGTCCCCCACAAATATCACAACAATGGTAGAATTCCATACCTAGCAATCCTAGAGGAGACAGCGAGGCATCTGAAATGCTGACATGCTGCCTTGACATACTGCCGACTGACTTTTTCAAAAATGTCTTAAACTCGGTAAAAAGTGACCTGCTGCAGATAGTCAATGGATCACTAGCATCAGGCATTTTCCCAAATGCACTTAAAACAGCGGCCATCAAGCCGCTCCTAAAAAAGAGAACTCTGGATGCTTCGGTGTTAAGTAACTACAGACCAGTCTCAAATCTCCCCTTCATTGCTAAAATCATTGAGAAAGTAGTCTTTAATCAACTTAGTAACTTCCTGAACTCCAGTGGGCTCTTAGATAAATTCCAGTCAGGCTTCCGACCTCACCACAGCACTGAAACGGCCCTCACTAAAGTCATAAATGATATTCGGCTAAATACTGACTCTGGAAAAGTATCAGTTTTGGTCTTATTAGATCTCAGTGCTGCATTTGACACAGTAGATCACAGAATATTGTTGGACAGACTAGAAAAGTGGATTTGACTGTCTGGCGCAGCAATCAGCTGGTTCAAGTCGTACTTAGAAGATAGGAGTTATTTTGTCACCATTGGCAGCTTCAAATCGGATAAGGTAGCTATAGGAAGCCACAAGGTCAATAGGGGAACAAGAACCCACCACCTTAGGCACGAATGCCGGGTTGGGCCTTAGAATCAACCGTACATCCCCCGGGGCAAACGTATTATTAAACGTAACGTATTGTGCATCCTCACCAGGACATGATGGCCCGTGAGGGACGGGATTCACCTTTCAGAGAGAGAAACACAGCTGAAAGCTCCAGAAAATGTATGTGAGATCGCTGGAGACCCATACTCCAGAGGCCTCTCACAGAGCGACCCTCGTGTAATCTGCCCCAGCCTGACAGGCTGGCGTCTGTAGTGACCACTTTTCTGGACAGGACGGCGCCCATGGGGACTCCCTGGGTCAGAAAGGACGGGGATCGCCAGTGACGCAGCGCCCTGCCGCACGCCGGCGTTACCAGCACCCTCCGCGCACCATGACGCACGGGATCCAGACCGCACGCGGCCACCCACAGCTGAAATTCTCGCATGTGGAGGCGGCCAAGGCGGACTACAAGGATGGCTGACGCCATCAGCCCGAGTAACCGAAGACATAATCTGAATTGAACAGATTTGCCTGGATGAAAAAACGCAAGGCACGTCCTGAAAGTTTTCACTCGATCCGCCGAGAGGCGCGCAGTGAAAATCACCGAGTTCAAAGATAATCCCAGAAAGATTACGCTCTGTGCCGGTGACAGCATGCTCTTTTCCGCGTTTATCACGAAACCCAATTTTTGTAAGTGCAACGTGAGAATACGCGTGTGCGCTCTGGCCTCCCGTTCCGATTGCGCCAAAAGCAGCCAATCGTCCAGATACGTGGCCAGGCGGATGCCCATCCGCCTCAGCGGGGCAATCGCCGCCTCCGTGCACCGCACGA
>OMKN01076912.1:4591-32250 GCA_900302345.1 Melanonus zugmayeri
AGAAGCAACTTGACTAGTAAGCGTCTGCCTAACTCATATACAACCAAGAGGAACGCCCCTAACTCATATACAACCAAGAGGAACGCCCCTAACTCATACAACCAAGAGGAACGCCCCTAACTCATATACAACCAAGAGGAACGCCCCTAACTCATATACAACCAAGAGGAACGCCCCTAACTCATATACAACCAAGAGGAACGCCCCTAACTCATATACAACCAAGAGGAACGCCCCTAACTCATATACAACCAACCAAGAGGAACGCCCCTAACTCATATACAACCAAGAGGAACGCCCCTGTTTGTGTGGAGTCAGAGCTGTTTCCTAAAGAACGCCAGCGTGTTTTTAAAACTGGTCCCTTTTCCCTCAGGGTGTACACACATTCCTTTGATAATAGCTGTGCCGACTCGCTGGGCCGACCGTCAAAACACCGGTAGCCCAATACTAGTGAGGGACAACAGGAAGCCCTGTCCTTATCTTTAGCCAAACATGGGGAAGCAGAGCCAAACGTGACTACTATCCTCAGTACTGTACACTCCCCTCAGATCCGTGAGGAACTGAGGGATGCTGGTCGGACTAGCCTGCCCTCCTCTCCCGGACCGGACGAGCAGACGCTGGAGGGGACGGATTGTCAGAGTCCCCCAGACACCTGTTCACCATGCAGGACATCCTGTCGGACATCCAGGGGATGGTGGAACGGAGCGACATTATCAACGTGAGTGCTCCACTGTCACCACTACTACTATCCCTCAGGAGTGTTGTTGTCATCATGCTGTTATGATGTTTCCTTATGATATATTGATTCAGACAACGTCATTCAAGGGTCCACTGTCCAACTTCAGGAGAATACAATCAATTGCTTTGTGTGCTAGCCTGTTGTAACAAGATAGTTGCATCAATTTGTTAGAGAGAGAATGCAACATGAATAGAGAGAGATCATTTAGAGGGAGATTAGTCATTAATGGCATAGTATTTTATTTGCATATACAGTATATTGCTTATTAACCATTATTTAACCAGGTTGGTGTCATTGAGATGTAACATCTCTTTAGCAAGAGAGAGACCTGGCCAAGACAGCAGCAGCATACGATCGAATACAATAATACAGCAAACAACCACAGAACACATTATTCTACACGTTGAATCATTTGAATCACACTTACATTGACCTGCATCAGTTACAATCACAGCTTTGACTATTTTCTGTTTTGAAGCTCAGTCCATGATGAGGGCCCTGAAAACTGGAAAAATCTGTCCTCACCTTTTATAGGGACAGTCACAAGTAATGGTTAACCTGGTTAACCAGTGAGCTAACCTCCTAGTGAAGGCCAGCCCACTCTCGTATAGAGAGTACAGTGATGCGTTAGGACCTCAAAGCTCTATGGGTACAGTGTCCAGCATATGGGCCACAGGGGCAGTATGGGCAGGACATGAGGATATCAACGGGAAATCTGTCTGAAAAATCATGCCTTGAGTTTTTTCTCTTTTGCATTTTTGTGTGTATATACGGTCTCCAAGTGTGTCCATAAATGGCTTTAGAAGCCCCAGTGCTCCTGTAAACAGAGAAGATTATTATATGTTTATAGATAATCATCCAAAGTACACAGGAAAGATGATTGATGTACTTTAGGATAGATAATACTCATATTCCCAAGATGGCAACGGGAGCAACAGGAAGGAGCGATGGGCTACAGGGATTTCCTGTCAGCTCATCAAAGGACCGGGGGACTGCATTGGTCCTACAATATACTATATATATATATATATATACAATATACAGTTTGTAGATTGCACTGCCAGAGTTGACAGATTTTTCATTAATCTTGTTCATGCTAATAATTATTATCATCATTGTTATAATCATATAACAATAATCATAATTATTGTTGTTGCTGGTGTTGGTTTTGTCATACAAGCACTGTTAATGTACTGTTTTGATCTCCTTATAGAGGACACAACACATGGATTTAACTTCCCTGAAGTTGTGTAGCGGTGAATCAGAGATTCATTTGACACGAACCATCTCTAGGGCGATGGGATGCCGGTATCAACCAGCCCAGCTCAATGTATCGGCCATGGTCCAACAACTGGAGGAGGCAGAGGTGAGGGGTATTTTTTTGTATTATTTATCTCTATGTTTTATTAAGATCTATTTGAGAGAGGTCTGTTTGGGGGCCTGCCACTCAGGAGCTGGTTGGGAGGGTAACTTTGATACTTTTCCTTTTTTTTTTTTAGACCTAAAAGGAAAATATACTTATTTGTTGTTTGCTTTAGACATGTACTGTCAATGACTACTAAAATAATGTTCTCTATTAACATGTAGTGTTGTATATACTTACTTAGTACTAATAGGATTTAGTATGTTGATAGCAAACAGCATTGCGGAGGATAGAAAGTGAATACATATTTTCATGATGATCATGATGACGTATAGCACAGCTCACTGTACACACATTTCATAAGTGTACATGATGATGTTAAAACAGCTCTTCTTGAAGCCTACTGTACTCTATACAGCCCACCTGTGGTGCAGTTATAGTACAGCAAAAATGAAAAGCAAGTGCAAGTCATATGTGTGTGACTCAAAATGTGATCACAATGGCTTTAACTGAGCCTACACAGAGTGAAACAAGGTATTCCTCTTGTTTTTGGAAACACTGGAAGACATGTCTGTATGTGTTTTAATCACTGTGGACTTGAAATGCCATGATGTTGTACATATGTCTGTACCCTTTGTCCTTGTATTGTACTTTAGTTATTTTTTTACTGATATAGACCTATGTGTCTGAAATAAAGTTCAATTGATTGATTGATTTTACCACAGAGTTGGTCTTCATTAGTCGCACTACTGTGCTTGCACTTGACTTTGGCGTGGGGCACCTTGTGTGCAGGACTATAGGCGCCGTGTGCAGGAGCAAGTAGCCAACATGAAGTGGGTGAGCCATGAGGACCCGGGAGCCCTGAGGACCACGGAGGAGCAATGGAGCATGGTTCTGCTGGATGCTGCTGCCACAGTGCAGGTAAAAGCAGCGCAACAGGATCAGGTCATCCGGTATCACAAGCAGATGGAAGACATCAGGTCATTTCTGGAGAGACTCACAGGGGAAATGGAGACGCTGAGCTTGTAAGTAGCATCATTGTTTTTTTTAATGTTTTTTAAAAATATTTTTTAATATATTTTATACAATGCAAGAGTCATCCTGTTGATATATAAACCAAATGTACATGAATTCCCTTTTGTATTTGTTTTTATTATCAGAGATGTTTTAGGAAGCAGCTCCGTCCAAGCCGAAAAGATCAGTGCTCTTTTGCAAACCATGGAGCAGAAGAAAGACACGATTAGGGAGCTGCTCCATTCAAGTAGGGAACTTTCACCCCATTTGAGGGAGGCTGAAAGTTCAGGCGTTCTTGCCCAACTGGGGTACCTCCAGGAAGAGTGGAGACTTCTAGAAGGCACTTTTCAAAGAGCTCTAAGGCATGCCTCCGCATCCTCCTCTCAGTCGTCTCATCTTTTGAATAGGGCCCAGCATCTACAGGCCAGGGTTACAACTCTTCACAAGTCTTGCGCTGGCTTGCAATCCTTTGGGGAGAGCCATGGCAGCCCATGCACCCTGACCTTACAATTGACTTGCCTGACAGCCGACCTGAAAATATGCAACCAGCTTTATCTCCATATTCAATCACAGTCGGATTCTCTGAGCCACTTTTCTTTGGGTCAGGAAGAGAAGGAGGAGATGGGGTGTGTTTTACTGGAAGTGCAATGTGCACTCGATGTCACGAAGAGACAGCTGGATGATCTCACACCTGGTATACGTGGGATTCCGTCACCTAAAGTCATCAAGCAGTTGGAGGACATGGTGACATGGGTCAAACATGCAGAAAACCACATCACAATAGCACAAACGTTAGCCCTTTTCCACGAAGAGGCCCAGATCCAAATTGCTGAAATGGGGAAACTAAGATCTGATGCTTTCTCTAAACAATTACAATTGAAGTCTGTGGTCTTTGGTATTGATCAAAATAACTCTGGTGATGTTTTGAACTCATTAAAGATAGTAGAAGACCTCTATGAAGCCATTGACGACAGCTCAGCTCACATCCTGGAGAGTATGGAGAGAAGCCTGCAGGAGAGGGAAGATCTATTCCACAAGCTTGCTAGCGTGGAGACCTGGCTAGCAGACACACACATTTCAAGAAACCCTCGTGTTCATATTGAGAATGCTTCAAAAGCTGAAATGCTAGAGTTAGAGAGACAGCTAGGTGTTCACACATTGGCCACAGATAAGATTGAATACCAACTTGCCCAAGTAAACATTTTGATAGAGAACTGTCGGAAAACTGCCATAGAGTTGAGTCCAGCGGAGAGCAGATATCTTATTAACAGGCTCTCTGGGCTTTGGACAGAATTGGATGGACTGGTGGCTCATGAGGGTGCGAGTATCTGGGAGTTAGAAGAGCTGATTCATGAGCGTACCTCTTCTAATGAGGAACTAGCCAGCATTCAAGCCAGCCTAAAGCAGATGTCTGCAGACCTTGAATGCCAAAGCTTCCCTTTGACAGCAGAAGCCCTCTCAGCAGCTAAGCGCATGACGCATATGCTAATGGAGCATCAGTGCCAAGTGCAGGAACTTCAGCACTGCCAGGAGGACAAGCGAAGCTCACTGTTGTGTGACATTGGCGAGCTTCAAGACAGATGCAAAACTTTAACTGTCCACGCCACAGAGCAAGAGAAGTATCTACACCTCCTGAAAGAAATGGAAAAATCCCGGGACACTGCCGAAGGTCAAATCCAGTGTTCTAGGGTTAAAGCTGCAAGTTTGGGTGAAAGATTCCGACTTTGCCAAACACTTTTAGTTGAACTTCCCCTAGTGAAGACACAGTGCCAAGAGGCAGCTGACCAATTGGAAGCCATAGCTCAAAACCTGAACCCATCACAGCTCAACTCAGAGAGGCAGAGGATCAAGCACACGGTGGAAACCCTGGTGGCCTGGGAGCACGCTGTCACGGGGAACATCCAGAACTTGGAGAGTAGGCTTCTGGAAGGTCTCTGTCTCCGCACCGAGCTTCCCGCTATGATGGACTATGTCCGAAGAACCAGACAGGAGCTATTGGAGGTTGAACCAGTGAACCCAGAGGAGAAGATTATAGATGCTGCATTACAAAGGTGTTGGGTTATTTGGAGAAACCTGGAGTCTTGGATGCGGGTGATGGAAGCCTTGGGGCAAAAAGAAAAGTGTAATCTCAGGACCCATGAAGAACTAAACTCCCTAACGGACGCATGTATGCATGACTGCCATTCGCAGATGGTAAGCAACGCTTTTTTCCAAGTACATCAATATATTTGACTTTGACTTTGTGTATTGCATTTTCCACACAATGTAATGATTGAACCTGTATCACACAGGAGAACTTGGCCCACGCTCGAGAAGCCTTAAAGGACTACCACTGGGCTGCTCAGGGGGCGATAGCCTTCCTTCACAACGCCGAAGCAACCTTCTTGTCAGCCCCTGGGGGGTTCTTGGACTGTACTGAGGAGCAAAGGCAGACCCAGCAGGCGCTCGCCTCTCTGGAGGGTGTCCTGCAGGCTCACATCAGTCATCTAATGGAACTGGTGCCCTCCCAACCCTGCCTCTCCAGCCAGAAGATGGAGCAGCTCCACATCGGTGTTCTGAGCCACCTGTTGGTGGGCAGAGCGACACTCGAGGCCCAGGCCCAGCTCAGACTGGAGGCCCTGGAGAGGTAGACTTCAAACGATAATATTAAATGATTGCCCAGCCCTACATTCATGTTTATTTTACAATGTAGACCTGGAAAAGAAAATAGTATCGTTCTTCATGAACATTTGTTTCACCATTGTAGGTGTGCAAGAACACAACAGAGTCACTGGATGTGTCATGAACACATGCGTCAGCTTCTGTCAAGCGTCGAGGCCAGTGTGTCCGCGTGTGCCTCAGAACAAGTGACCTCCTACGTCCAGGGTGATGCCCAGCTAACCAGAGCTAAGGTAGGTGGATCTGAATATTATAATATCAAGTTAACTTATAACCAGCTGACACTTTACCTCACAAGTTCAAATGAAGACATATCCTCCACCCCCCATGAGACCACCACACAAAACACTGTGTCACTCTAACCCTGTGTATCTGTGTACAGTCACTGATGGGGGAGTTGCACAGCTTGGCCGGGCAGCTGGAGGACCCGCGGGCCGGCTGTCCCATGCAGGGCTGCGGGGCGGGCAAGGACGGGGAGCTGAGTGCCCTCTGGAGACGCTGGGCATCGCTGTGCCGCAGCGTGGGCCTCCTGCTGGCCCACTCGGAGCAGAGGAGAGCCGAGTGGAAGGACATCGCCATCAGCGTGAGTTGTACTTGTTTTTGTTTTTTTCAGATATTTTCTAGGCTTTTTATGCTCCCACTCGGAGCAGAGGAGAGCCGAGTGGAAGGACATCGCCGCCAGCGTGAGCTATACTTGGCTTTTTATGCATAAAAAGCCCATATTTAAAAAAAGTATGGAGAGAGACAGGAAAGTAGGTTGAAAGAGAGAGGGAATGACATGTAGCATAGGGCCCCAGATGGGAATCAAACCTGGGTCACTACAAGGCTTATTGCGTGGTTAGCACGTTAGTGGGTTAAGACACCCGTGAGCTATACTTGTGTTCAAGGTTTTGATTCTGAAGCAAAACAACAGATTTAACAATTGGTGAAGAATTATTGAAAAAAAAAGATTCAGGAAATGTTTGAACATGTTATGTAATATTATACGACCACGTGCCAGCATGATGAGGGCATTTTCAAACTATTGGGGAAAGCTTACTTATGCTTACTTGGACATAAACAAGGTAACATATTTTTCCTGAGGGGGGAAAAGAGTAGGATGAAGGAAATCACTATCAATACGTCTAAAATCAAATCACATACATATGTTTGACCTATCTTCTTCAGATTGAGCAATGCTGTAGTTCTTTGGCGAGTCTTCGGGCGGAGCTGCCTGACTCTTCCACTGTGGCCACCATCGCTCAGGTGGACCCCAACAAGATGTTATCCTGGGCCGAGGTGCACCAGGTGGGCCTGGAGCAGGAGCAGCGGTCTCTAGCCTCCCTGGAGCACCGTCTAGAGCATGCCCTAAGCCTTTCTGGGCCACAGGACCCAGGCAATCCTGGGCCCCTGGGCCAAAAACTGGTGAAGGTCCAGCAGAGCGTGAGAAGGTGAGGAAATCCTGTGGGAAATACTGTTTACACCTGTAAAGGATACGCCAACTTAGCTTGGTAGTAGAGCTTGGCAAAGTATCAATATTGTGATATGAATCTAGATACCATCAGGGATCATAATATTGATCCCTGATCATAATTTATCTCAAATGAATCTATGTTTTGCCAATATTGCCCAGCTGTACTAGTGTATTGTGTTAGACGACAACATGTGAGGTCTTTGGATGGTGTTCTCCACAGCCTGACAGAACAAAACATGCTGGTGGTGAGAGCAGCCCTAGCTGAAGAGAAAGTGATACGGCGAGCCCAAGAGGAGATACGGGAGGTGGAGGAACAGGTGGAGGCCTTGCTCCTCCCTCTGGAATCCTGTTTTAATCTGCAACAGGAGGAGATGGGACACGTTGAGGTGCTTGCTTTGCTTACACTGTGTCTCGGGTCCTAGGACGCATCCTAGCACTCACTTCGATTAGAATGTTAATGGTTGCTCATTTTGTTTTCCGTTCGATGTGCCGTGCATTATAATGGCTTAAAAACCTTTTTCACATGTCCCTCAACTCCCACATGACGCACAACTTCCCTTTTTAGACCTGTTTTCCCCCCCAGAGAGGCGGCATTAATTACAGTACAGCCCAGCAATAATTAGAGTTGGCCCACACTTATATGGGGTCTGTACAGCTCCAACTCTACCCTGTGTATGTTTCCACCGTGGCAGGATGCCAGGCAGGCCTTGTCTCTGCAGAGGGATAAACTCCAGAACGTCCGTGAGGAGCTGTGCAGCAGGTACCCTCAGGTTCCAGTGGACGTTGGCCGACTGCTCGGTGGTGCCCAGCGTGCCGTTCAGAGAGCGGAAGAGAAGGTAAGATGACCCCCCAGCGATTCAACTGTGCCGGGGAACATCTACCAAATAGCCAGCTGAGTTGCCAAGACCCGCCCCCCCGCTCCTGCAAAGTGTGTAATGTGTGTTTTACATTTGGCTTGTTCAACCTTGGGTTGTCCATACACGTGCCCAATCAAAACACCTGCCCCGCCCTGGCAAGGATCACGGTTTCAGCAACGACAACATAAATGGTGCCATTTCTTTCAATGACAAAGGCAAGAATGAGGAGCCTTCTCCTTAACCTGCATTAGGAGTCGATCCGGTGCCTGTATTAGCCCTGCTCTACTGCTGATAGCACTGTCATTGTTACATGCATGAACGTCTTTTGTAAGGCTAACATTATATATATATATATATATATATATATATTGTAATAGTGTACTTCTGTTATGTGTGGTAGCTCTTGGAGAGGAGTGACCCACTCCATAAGCTGACCAGCAGTGTGCTGGAGGTCAGCTCTGCCCTGGAGGGGCTGAAGACGCTGCTGGACACGAGAAGTCCTTCCTTTCCTGAAGCACAAGACACACTCAAGGTGTGCGTTTGTGTCTGTGTGTTTTCCTCTTTCACAAACTGTTTTTTTATTTTGATTCTCTACTCTTCTGTTCTCTATGGGGAAAATAAATCCTTACTTATCCTGATTACAATGGCTACTGACAATGTGTCCCAAACCATCTGTTATTTCCTCTTCCTTATTGCAAATAACTAAAAGACGACTTATTTTTACCTTATACCCCAAATGAGTACATGCTATGGTGCTGTCAGTAGTCTACTAGTTCATACTATTTAACCAGTCCTGTGTCTATCTCTCCTTGGCTTGTTCCATGAACAACATCACTGATTTAAATGTCCTATTATTAGTTGTGCCTGTTTAATTTATTTTAAATACAACGTGATGACCACATAGACAGTACACCTTTTAGTGACCGCAGGTTCGATTCTGTCCTTCGGTCCTATGCTACATGTCATTGCCTCTCTCTTTCAACCCTTTCCTGTCCGCCTTCATATTCCATATCCATAGATAGACATCCAAAGAGCCCATAAGAAAATATGATGTGTGTATTTTGTACTTTTGGTGATGAGATCCCATTTGAACAGGCTCATCTAATCCCTAAACCACACATCACCATCATGAAGGGTGTTTTGTTTGCTCCGTGTGTCCCCCTCGCTGCAGCACGTGTGGGATGAGCTGGACGTGTGGCACGGCCGGCTGGGTGTCCTGGAGAGCGAGGCCCAGGACCTGGCCCAGGACCTGGCCGAGGAGCGTCCGCAGCAGGGCCTCCTCCTCATGGACCGGCTCAGCGGACCGCTGCAGCTCTACCAGGACGCGGCCCGGCTGGCCGAGCAGCGCACCGCCCTCCTGGGTCGGGTGAGGACACACTCGCGAGGAGATGGGGGCACAGAGTCTGGGCTGAGATGTTTATCAAAGAGAAACTCATTCGCGCCGAGTTTGTGTTCGCTGTTCGCCAGTTACGTGCTTATAGATCCCCACCTCCAGCAACATGATTGGTGGAAACAAATATGAAGCGAAGGAAAGTGAAACGCCCCAATGACCCACTACTCCCTATCTCTATTCAACATCACAGAGAGAATAAGAAAGCATGTCTATTATTTTTATTTGACCTTTATTGTGCACCTCTTTTCCATGAGATACCTGACGTGCAAACACAGAAGCACTAACTACATCTCTCTCCCAGGAGTGTCGAGGGTTGAGGTTTGAAATGGGGTTTTTTTAGGTCCCATTTTTTTCAAATAGGTTAAAAGTTACAAATAAATCTCTCCTTGTTCATATTTTCCCTGCTTGTTACGTGTTTTCCAAGTTTTTTCCAAGACACAATGAGAATTGTTTGTGCTTTTCATTATGTTTTCATTTTGTCATCCAAAAATGACATCCAATAAAAGTTACATGTAAGTTGAATTTCCATGTGTACATTTAATTTTGCTTGTTTCCAGATGCCGGCCTTTCTTCAAGATTTTGAGGACATACTGCACAGCGCCACCTGTTGGCTAGAGGACGCTCAGTCCTGGATCAGTGCCCCCTGTACTTACTCTACAGCCAGGAGTCTCCACAGCCATGCCAAGTCTCTCCAGGTCAGTCTCAAGTAATCATGGGTCTGGGACTGAAATTACGTGAGATTGCAATGGATTTGGTGGAACATCATGTTCTGATGCTTAATGCACACCTTGATAACCCTTAATAACATAATCAGAAGTAAATGATGGTTTTCTGTTGTCCGTCACTTTAAATATTAAACTATAAATAATAAATGCTTGTAGTATGTATATGAATGCAGTAGATTTATGTTTTGCTGTAGCTGATCCTGGAAGATTCGGAGAGGATTAGAGCCACCCTGGGGGACTTGGAAGCACTGGTTCAGGAGATCTCTGCGGTCTGGGACACCAGGCAGCTGGAGGAGCAGCTGGCCTGGACACAGCAACAAGTGGACGACATGCAGCACAGCGTCTTCCATCCCAGGGAACAGCTCCTGCACACGGCCACAGTAAGAGCTGTTTTCATGAAAGACCCTGAGACCTGTTTGTGTTTATTCTGTGCTTGACTTTAAGCATCTTACCCATGCGCGAGTACACATTGTCGTACATTTGCGTTACATTGAAAATGTAATTCATGTTGAAAAATAATTGATTTACATTGAAAATGTAATTCACAAGCCTCAAATTTACTTGACACTTTTTTCCCCATGTACTAAGTACAAGTTGCTCATTTGCTTTCTAGGACATCGATGCCATGGAGTTAGAGGTGAAGACTATGGAAAAGAATGCAACCAAGATCAGAACCATTTTATCGTCTATGAGCAGCACCAACATCTCAGAGGCAGAGCGCCTCCACAGCCAACAGGTGAAGCACACCATCAACATACTAAGAGTCTCAAATTTCATTCATTTATTCTACTCTGCAATGGGGTTTGTAGTCATTAGCACATAGCGATTGACATATGGTCATGTTTTCTTCCGTGTAGATAACACCTTGGTTGATATTCAAGCTTCAGATTCAGAGTACTTTATTAATCCCAAAAGAAATTGCTTGTCACAATGGCTCATACCCATAATCAGTTTGACGTATCCCTCATAAAATAGATGTCAGAGGTTGAATTTTTTCTGTAAAGGTTGTTGCATCCTCAGATCCGGGTTCTTATGAATCGATAGTCAGAGTCAGCTTCACTTGAATTACAATTGTCCATTTATTTATCTTACATACACGTTTCTCCTATACTCCATTACACGTGAACTCGTCTACCTGGTAGGTATGGTAGGCTATCATACTGGCTCAACCAATGACATTAGAGCACACCAAAACACTTGCTCTCATTGGTTTCAACGACACATTTGAACTTGGTACAATTCTTGGTCTTAAAGCCAATACACCACAAAGGTCTTAAAAATCCTAAGAACTATAAAGGCCGTATATGCATCCTCTGTCTCCTCTCTCATATGGACATCAAGGTGATCCTGGCCAATCTGCAGTCCATGCAGAAGACCTTGGAGGAGATTGAGAGGTGCAAAGGGGAGCTGGACCTCCCGGGAGGGGCGGTGGATGGCCTCACGGTCTTCCCCAGGGCGGAGCAGCTGCTGCAGTCGCTCCAGGAACTGCAGCAGCTGCTCACCCAGCAGCAAGACGCACCGCAGGAGGTACCGGCGGTGGCCATGGGCCCTTTTATTATCGGTGAAATGATGTGGATGAACTGAAGTCACGTTCTAATTATAATGGTCATCAGGTCGAATCAGAAGCAAAAAAAGAAGAATGAATTGTTAACTTTGTAATAATAATTGTCTTATTTGTATATATTTTCATAATTATTATTTATATAAGATACAGACGTGGTGACCATCCTTTTCCAACTCTTATCTGGGATTGGTTAAGCCTGCCTGGTGAAGTGTTTGTCTGGTGTGCATCACAACTAAAAATACATCATAACCTCAGCTGGCTAATAATCATTAATCAGTCATTTCTATTCATAATTGATTCATAAAGTTTGGCTCTTCTGTTCAATCATTATTATTAGTGGATATTGCTTTCTTAAATGCTTCTAATTACAAGAATTCTGTATCAGGTGCAACTATGTCAATATGTCTTTTGTGCAAATGTTTTAGGTTAATTTAATTTACCAAATTAAAGCTAAAACCATTTACTAAGTAAATGCACAATAACTATAGCTCCTGTGGAATACTACCACACCACACTAACACTAACCAACTCTAATGCTGGAATCAGGGCGCTTCTGAGGTGTTTAGCTCTGAGGGAGAGGAAGATGACGTGGTGGAGGAGCGGCCTCACTCGTCATCCTCTGACACACTAACATGCAGCCTCCCAGAGGTAAACATCCACACCACCAGTGGACTGGACTTCTGCTTGTTTTACTTCTTATTCTCAATGTGCATTGCTTAATGTTGGTATGAATGGTAAACACACACACACACAGAAAGGTTAATAATAATTCATAAAACCATATGTATTAGGACCCCGAGGAGGCCTTCATTAAACTACAGGATATGGAGGCGGATGCAGATACTGGCCAATGCCCTGGAGAAGCTGAGGATATACCACTCCAAGAAGAGCCGGTACATAAGGATTCTTCTTAGATTGTTTGTGTGTGTGTGTGTGTGTGTGTGTGTGTATGTGCGCATGATGTTTGTGTGTGTGTGTGTGTGGTGATTTGTGTTCATCAGCAGTTGCTAAGTTTGGTGTGGATGTGTTGCCTCCCTAATAGACCCATCTCTGTGTTACTGAGCTTGTAGTTCTTTGTTCCATGTGTAGGCTCCTGGGAGTTTGGTCTGGCAGCCTTGGCCAGAAGCGGAGACGGGTTTAACCAACGCGGCGTGGGACAGATCCCATCCCGCGATGGTCCGTGCTGATAGAGTGGAGTCAGGAGAAGGAACTGGATTATCGCTGGCTATGGAATCCAGGCTTGTTTCCAACACAGAGGCCGGCCCCGTCACCATGCCAGTAACCAGGCCAGAAGCACAAGTGGCCTGTGTTGCCCCTGAGAACCAGTCCAGCCCTGCCATGGTGTCGGATGAGCATGCAAATTCATCGCACATCGATGACACGCGTGAATGCATAGATCTGCAGGAGTCCTTGACAGCTGAAGCAACAAGGTCTCATCCATCAGTGAGCACGTCCTTGAACAGGACCAAGCATCTCACTGAATCCATAACCTTGGTACATCAAGACTTGGTAAGTTTGAGACAGAAAAGCCCTCGATCTTCAGGTTGAAACGACATTCACATGTACACACATGATGGGAACATCCACATACATGTTCTTCAAAATAGCACCAAATGTGAAAACATTGAAATGTATCGGTGGTTAAGAAAATGTGAGTTGTTTGTTGTCTCAAGACTCATTGTGGTTGTCTGTTGGAGGGTCTTCCTACCAACTGCTCTGTCCTTATCCCCATCCAGGTGACCCAGGATGAGGTAATCGATCACAGAGCAGATTTTGCGATCGGTGGAGCTCTGGACAGAATGGTGGAAGTAGAAGATGCTGCTGCTAATGCACAAAACCATGATGACCATGAACCAGGGTGAATGGCACATACATCCGTGTTTACAGCAAGCAGTCTGATTCCTTTTGAATTAAGCTCAGTGTGTTGTTTATTGTCCGATGTGTTTTTCAGTTTTCAATGTATAGAATGTGATGTTCATTTAGCAATTTGCACATTTACCTGGTTTTTATACATGAACATGTTAACCTGCTTCGGTGGTAACTATTGCCCTCCTCTGCATCCCTCCTTTGCTCCTTCCTTGTTTCTTCTCCAGAACGACTAATGATGATGAAGGACAAGAACAAGACGAGCAAAAGCGGAACGCTGTCTCTGCCGAGATCTCTCCAAACCTCCCCGCTGTGATCAGCGACGGAAACGTAGATGATTTAGAACAGGTGAACGCCCAACATCACCAACTAATACCATGTTGAAAATATCTGAAACCCAAATTTACAAATCACAAGAACCAGTGAAAGTCCAGACTCTAGAGCATTGATTCAGAACAAGAGTTGTGTGTCCTGCTCTTTTATGAACACGTGTTTCCCGGTGATGTGCTTGTGTAGGTGGAGGAGAGGCAAGAGCAGACAAGTGTGCTACAGGAATCCCAGGACTCTACACTTATGCTTCAGGAGCTCATGCATACAATGGAGTCAGAAATGGAGGTGAACTGTCAACATGGGATATGTGCCACATTGTGCTTTCCTTTATATTTGACCCATGTCCCCTTGTAAACAGTTATGACACGGTATCAAGCTCCCAAAACAGGAATAGCATCAGAATGTGTTAACAGTGCAAAGCACACAGAGCACGGATGCAGCAGGGACTGATACAGGGACTGATGTGTGTTTTGGACGTGAACATTCAAAAACATTATTGTGCGTCTGTCCCCACATGCCCGTGTGCTTTGGGATTAAGAAGAGCAGGTTCATCCAATTTTTATGTTTCAATATTTCTCAGGTGGGGGGGCGGCGCACAGACAGCCTGTTATGGTTGGTGGAGGACTTTGATATTGGACAGAGTGAACCACACCCCACACTAAAGACTGTTCCTAGTTTGGAGGTAACCAGCACAACAGCAAGAGTGTGCGTGTGTGTGTGCGTGCATGTGTGTGTGTGTGTGTTTCAAACACTCATAAATATCAAGGCACATTTTCTTTCTTTAGCATCATATTTAAGGTTGTTTTTGTCTTCCTTCTCCAGTGGCTGGAGGGGCCCTCGGGAATGGCCCCTGAGGAGAAAGTCAAGTTACGGCGAGGTTCCCACTCCTTCCTGCATGGATTCACATGCTTCTTGGACCTGGGCGAAGAACGCATGAAAACATGGCAGACCAGCCATGGCCAGAGTCAGCATTTCCTCTCCAGGAGCAAAGTATGCACACATGCCCCAACGTCTCCTCCAGACCAAAGCTCCACAGTTAAAAGATATATATATATATATATATATATATATATATATAATGTAAAGTCTACAGCTTGCCAGGGGGACGGGCTTTCAACACCTTTACTTTTTCTTAGAATATATAACATTCAAAAAACATAATAGAAACGGATTTGTTTGGTTTACCCAGAAACAGAGACTACACCTATGTTTTATACGAGACCAATAGATGAATACATGCACCAATTACAATGTACCATGGTGGACAGAACTCACAGAAAAGGTGTAACATAAGTGAATAAAGTTTCATTTACACTTGAAAATGTACACTTTTGACTTGAAGCTATTTTCTGTCCTTGGCCTTTGGGGCGACACAGGTTCTGGGAACCCAGGTGGCTTTCGTGCAGCATCTGTTCCAGCGAGAGCCAGAGGTCCTGGAGGCTGAGGAGGAGGCTGACTGGGCCCCACTGGAGCTCAGGGCCAAAGCATTGCTGCAACACACTCTGGAACAGGAAGTCACATCTCAACGCACACTCACGGTTTGATACGCTGTTGTCTTATGTTGTGTTCAAGGCTACACACACACACACACCTCAAACCATAGTTTAGTTTAGTTTTAGTTCATTTGTTTATTTGTCAGGGACAACATCGTGCTCATTTCCATCCACAGTCCCAGGGCAGGTACACATATCATTACAAAATACAGGTTAAAATACAACTTAGAATAAAACACATTACCATAGTTACAGCAGTCACATTCCAAAAATCCTCCTCACACTCTCTCACACACACACACACCCACACACACTTCAAAACATGGTAACACGGCGGCCATCTGGTTCTTTCAACAGGCGAGCAGCGAGTGGGAGTGTGGGCGTGGCCGCATGGCTGCGCTGCTGGACGAGTTGGACGCCGTCGTAAGCGCAGGACGGACGGAGCGAGAGAGGGAAGAGGAGTGGTACGACGTGGAGCATGTGAACACACGCCTCCAAGGCTGCCAGGTACACGACGTCCAGTGATGAAGAGCACAGACGGACAGAACAGAACCCTTTATAAAATATAGGGACGGGCCTAAAAAAGACAAAGAAACATGACTACAGAAACATGTCCATCCTGACCTATTTACTGCCTTCCTTCGTTTATTTCCCTCTGACCCCACGGTAACTACGATAGGCCGGGTTCAGATGTAGAAAGTGTACCGTGTACTCATATAGACGGTGCCTGTGTGTCTGCGTTTTTTTGTGTAAGGTGATCCATTAGACACTCAACTAAAAAAGCCCTCTCACTATTTCACCCTCAGCGGGTGCTCGCCCGGCTGGAGCAGAGCAGGGCGGCCTTGGGCTGTCTGCTAGACCAGGGAAAGCTGCTGCTGCCACCGCCAACCGGCGCAGACTGCAGTACCTCGGTGGGGCCAGCAGGGGGAGCTCTGGAGCTGCAATGGTGGAGCGTCCACAGGCGGATAGAGCAGGAGATCGGGCGCTGCCAGGACGTTCAGCTAAGCTGGGCCAGGTGATTCAGATCAGACCTGCAGCAGACCAGAGCCCACAGACATTGGAACAGGAGCTAGTAATCCTGTGAAGCAGTCATTTGAAATAGGCCAATGTGTGTTGACATTTGCAACTAAATAGAGCTCATTTTATTGACTTTGGATTTACTCTTTTATCAGCATGTTCCTATCTAAATTGTACATTTATTTCCCCAACCCTCAACTCTCACAGAAAATGGTCAATAAACACACTTTTTTTTCTATTCTTATTCAAATATTACAGGCACGTCCCAGAAATAGTCATTTTACTTTGGTTAGTTTTGAGAGAAGTTTTGTTGAATTCAGAAAGCAAACTATATAATTTAATTCAATTCAACCGAGTCACCTCCGTCATTCCATTAACACTCCTAATAACAACTGGTATCACAATAGCAACTGTGGTTTCTTCTGGACCTGTGGTTTCTAGCTCATTTCTCTCATCTTAAGCAGAACCGTAATGTTCTGCTCCACTGGCTGAGCGCTTGATGTCTGATTTCCCCCCCCCCCTCACTATAGACTGCAGAGCGAGAGCCAAGCTCTGGGGGAGTGGCTGGCAGGGGTCCGAGGGCATCTGGAGACATGGGGCGGCCTGGCCAACAGCACCACTGGGGGGAAGGAGAATGCCATTCACGGCCACCTCACCCAGCTTCTGGTAAAAAAAACCTAAAAAAACTCCTCCTTCACCTCGTGTACACCCACGGAGATGGTGCTGAACGCTGGTGTTGAGATTAGGATTTATTAACGCCATGCAAGAGTTCACAGGTTTGTGGTCCAAGAATAAAGGATATGGAAGTTTCTTCCTCATTAAAACAGTTGCCTTAGATCTAACAGATCTCTGAAAAATGAAGACATTTAGAATCACACCCTTTTAATTCAGTGTTTCTGCCTAATGACCTTGTTTTGTTTTTATTTACATATGTTTGACTCACATCTGCTGGTACGATTGGAACAGCTGTGTAATCTTTTAATCAATAATTGTTTTCTTGGCATTCACCACACAATCTGAATATCTGAAATACACACTTTTCTGAAGTGTATATTTGTGTGTGTGTGCGTGTGTGCATGCACGTGTGTGTGTGTACATGCGCTTGTGTGACGAAATGACTGGATGTGGTCATGAACTCAACCTATTGACCAGCTCAATACATTGCTCAACATGCTCAGTAAATACACATTGTGCGGTACAACTGAGTGAGCACATTTACGTTTTTGCATATTGTGGAGTATGGTATGGAATGAAAATGTACAATATCAAAACAATATGTCATCAAATGAATTATATATATTATATCATTTTTGAATTTTATGAACTTTGAACTGTTGAAAACGTCATGCTGTCGCATCCAATAGGATTTCGCCATGGAGGTGGAGGCCAGGGCAGCTCAGAAGGCATCCACAGCCAGGGAAGGAGCTCTCCTCCTGGGCCTGAGGGAAGCAGACAGTCCCTGGCTGCGTGGTCTCCTCGGTGCGCTGGAGGTCACCTGGAGCCAGCGTACATCTGACCTGGCCAAGGTCCGGGAGCGGCTGCAGCAGGTACACTGCCCACGAATCGTTCATCAAATATGAATTCTCTTTTTTTTGTGAGAACTTCAGGATTCATAAAAAAGGAAAACAATCAGACCATGAGATGAGACCATGAATCAATCAGGTGAGAAGTGGGAATCAAAGTGATCTTGGCTGCATCACTGTACAGTTCTGATCCACATCAGATTACATCAGCTTTATTAGTTTGGAAACTTAAGGCCACAGCTTGTCAGGCTCTGAAATACAGCCCTCTGCTGTTTGATTTCAAATATAATTGGACATTTGAAAGAAAGAAAAAAATCTCCCCCTTTATTAAAAGGGAGTGTAACGCAAAATCCCTTTCAGGTCTGGCAGAAAAACAGAAGAGAAACAAAGAGAAGGGCATTTTTAATTTCCCCTCCATCCATCACCAGTGAATGGAGGAACTGTGTGGAAATACTTCTGTCAGCGCTGGCAGCTTCACCATGGGATCCGTTTCACACTGTTTATGCTACACCGACTCATTTAGGAGAAGTTGGAGGAAGGCACGGCAGAAAATCCTCCAACAGAATATTTTGGTGAACACAGTGATTCGTGAACAGGATCAGAGGTGCAATCCATTAAACTGAGAGATGCATACGATCTATATCTCTCTCTCTGTTTTCTGTTTTCTCTTTTTTCTTTCTTTCTTTCTTTCTGTCCTTAGCTGTTAGTGGCAGGCTGGCCAGCGTTGGAGCAGCTCTCTGACCTGCGGGGCTGGGTGGAGAAGGCAGAGGCCAGGCTTGGGGAGGAGAGGGTGAAAGCCCTCCAGGCCACGGACGCCACCCAGCTTGCTGACACCCTACAGCGCCTCCAGGTACCCCTGCGCTCTCCACCCTCAGGTACCACCCTACAGGGCCTCCAGGTACCCCTGCGCTCTCCACCCTCTGCTGCCTCCACCACAGAGCCTCTATATCAGTGTCCTCCAATCACAACGTCCACTTCTACCTGATGTAGCTTGTTGTTTCTATGGTTTCTGTGCATATATTTTTCAAGGTGAGATTAGGTAAGATTTAAGAGCTACAATTTGAGTGTAATTTATTAGAAATGCCATAGCTATTAGTGAGTGAAATGCGCTGTGAAAATATCTGTTCTTGCCTGCCTCTGTAAAAGCCAATTTAGATTTTAGACCGCTCCAGGCTCATTTCTGACCAATCAGGGCATCTCTTCCCTGATTGGTTCAGGGAATCCATCTTGCCTGTCAATCAGTAGCTCCACCACAGGTGTGTGAATGCAACGCTTCTCAGTGGCAGAGAAAAGTAGGGAGGGAGGGAGCTTGCTCTCTTCTGCTCTTTTCTGGACTCTCTCTCTCTTTACAACTCTCAAACCTTACATACAGCAGCTTTAAGTAAGTAATAAAGTACGTTTGTCTTTAAAGTGGTATTGCTGTCTTCCACTACTATCCTGTACTTTCTGCTGTGGCGCCTGAATTTCCTATGTGGGATTAATCAAGTACAATCTTATCTTATCTTAGTAATCATCAGCAATGCTTCAGACATTTGGGACTATTATAAAGTGTATACTGTTTTATTCTCAACATTCCTCAGGAGCTGAAGGTGGGCGTGGCCTGTGGGCAGGAACTCCTGGACTTCCTGTGGCAGTCTGGGCCTCAGAGAGCAGGGCAGGCAGACATCTGCGCGTTCAGTTGGGAGCGCACGCTCTTCGCTGAGGCACTCGGTGAACTGGGCTGGAGCTGGACGTGCCTCCAGGGGGCGCTGATCACTCAGGTTCATATCTCAGTGAATATTAGGGTCGGCCACTGAATGCATCCAAACTCAGAAATCAAACCTTACGGCCGGCAATGCCTTTGGTTAAACACTGGTTATTGCAGTCGCTCTTTCTGACTGAACAAAACATACAAACTATGGCAGCTCACTTTTCACAATGTACACACGTTGCCTCCATCCCTGGATAGATCCGCGTGGTGGAGGATATGCATCACGTGTGCGCCCGCAGAGAGAGGCGGTTGGGGCATCTCCACCACTGGCTCACGCGTCAAGCTGCAGAGATGGAGCGGTGGCAGCGCCCCATCAGTCAGACCGAGGCTCGCAAGGCCCTACTGGAGTGCCAGGTACAAACCCCCCCCACCCCCCAGCACATTGAACAAGCGTGTCCCTTTCTCTGTCCTTTGGTCCTCTATTTGGTGTATACTCTGACTGTCCTCCCCCCCAGACCATTGAGGAGAGAGGGAAGGAGGTGTGGACAGCGGTGCAGGAGCTGCAGGCGATATGTGTTCATGAGGGGGAGGATCCCCAGCCGGAGCAGGAGCATCCCAGCGACAGTGTATTTGCTGCGCAGATAGAGGGTGCTGCTCATGCTTGTGTGGCTCTTACACAGAAGGTACAGCTGAATCAGTAAATCAATGCACCGTACTTTTCAGATGCCCTTTTCAGAACATGGATGGAGATCTTGGGATATTTTCGAAGTCCCTTAAAAACAGTGCAGCTGTGCTACACGTTCGTGTGCTTTTTAGTTTTTTTCCTTTTTTTTCGTTGTGATGTTCTTATTTTCTCTAGAGTAGGCCTGAGTTATCGAAACTGGATCTAGATTAGATTAGATCTTCATTGTCATTGTTAAAAACAATGAAAATCAGTTTAGCAGCTCTTCAATCCAATGCATAAAACAAATTAAAAAAAAACTGTGATTGTTTAGGGTGTGGCGTTGATTGTGTTGTGAGACATTTAAATCATGTTGTTATCAATGTGCAGGTGGAGGCTCTTAGACCAGCCCTACAATACATCTTGGATGAGTGGATTCAACTGGAGACAGATTTGAGCGAAGTCTCCCTCCACACCACCAGGCTGCACTATGCTCTGCAGCAGCAGATGCATACGCCTGCATTCTCACCCAAGCAAGTCAGGCAGCACTTGGAGGAACTACAGGTGAACCAAATATATACCAATATATGTGACATACATGATATTGTGACATTTAGATTGATTCCTTTGGATTCAAAAAGTGTGGGATTGTATAGTCCGTAATGAAAACAGTCAAGGCAGACAACAACCATCCTTAACCCCCAACATGATGAAAGTCAGTCACAGAGTCTACATGTCTGAAGTTACTTGTTAGTATGACTTGAAGGGCATTCATGTGTGGTGAGATGTAATGGCTATTATTTTAGTGCACATTTTTAGTGAGTGAAATGCGCTGTGAGAGTTGACTGTGCCTGCCTAAGCATGAGCCAATTTAGATTTTAGGCATCATTTGTGACCAGGGGACAAATCACAGGTGTGCCAAATGCAACACTTCTCAATGGTGGAGAAATGTAGGGATGGAGGGAGCAGAGAGGGAGGGATGTTTTGTTCCAAAAATATTGCTCTCTTCTGCTCTCTCTCTCTTTACCACAGCACCTTTAACACAGGCAATGCTGGAATCTGAAAAAAAAAGTAATGCAAATACCTCCTGCAAATCCTCCCTCCACAGCGACTGCAGGAGGATGCTGGGAAAGGGGGGGATCTGTGTGCAGCGGTGGACCAATCATATCGGTCTCTGGAAGGAAGGGTCAACGATGTCACAGCCAAGTTACTAGGAGAGCGGATTGAAGGGGAGCGAAGAAGGTTGGCAGCAGTGAAAACGTCCATCATCTTGTTTGTGGTTTTGTAGGGACAGTGCCCTTTTCATTGAACTTCACGATGGTGTTACGTTAGGAGAGATGATTCAAATAGATGCAACTACCATTTACAGGCGCATCCGGCCATCTGCCGTTCCATTCGTCTGTCTCTTTCTGTCTGTATCCTTCCCTCAAATGGTTGTGCTCTGCATCTGCGTCACGATGACACGTCGCCAAGGGCAACAGTCACGAAAGCTGTGGTGGTTGCAGGTGGAAGGCGTTGAGGCAGGAGCTGCTCCGGAGCGTCCAGAAGGCCGCCCGGGTGCTGGCCCTCTGGCAGGGCTACGTCCAGCACCACCACAGCTGCACTCTGGGTCTGCAGCACGCACTATCACACGCCCCTCCCACCCCACAGGTGACCCTGGTTGACTCTACTGAGGTGTGTTTGGTGTTTGGTTTATATTTGGTACTGTATATAAATGCATACAAAGGGTAAGGACAGTGCAGAGGAAAAAGTAGTCATTCTGTGAGAATAGGAACGTGTTCAACACAACACAAAAACAATCTAAAATATCAATTTTAAATCATTTTGCTTGCAAGCAAACGCGCATTTATGAATGGCTACGTGAACATGTGTGTGTATGAGCATGTCGTATGAACAGGAAGCAATGGGATAAGTTGAATGCAGAAGGATCTAATATAGTGTTCATTATGTCTTTATTGTATGCGGCAGGAATTGTTTTGCTTTACGCATGAAAGTTAAAAGCATAAAACACTCTTATTTTGAAATGGGACCACCAGTGTATATCTATATTTGTATTCATGATGTATCCAAAGCTGTGTTTATCCATCCATTCTCACAGTCACTTCAGCAATTTTTAACCTTTCAGACGGCCTTGGCAAACTCTTTTCAGAATTAACAAATTGCAACCATTTGTCATTCTGGTTCAGTTCATGTTTTTATGTAAAGTGACATCCTTTCATATTTTTTTCCCCAACCCATTTGTTAGACATTACAAGACTTCATTGAGGACTTAGAACGCAGCGGTGGGGATTTGGTGGCGGCAGCCGAGCCTTTGATCGCACTGCTAGAGCCCCTGGCAGCCAATCAAATGCAGTCTGAGGTCGCGATGTTGTCACGTGACGTTCTGCTCGCGATCCAAGCGGTGTCGAGAGAGAAGGCCCGTCGTCAGGTAGGAAACCCACACATCCAACAAACACCACAAAACTCCAATTCATTTGTCACATGTTTTGTTGACCAATCATAAACTGTAACCAACATTCCTTCTCCATTTCTGAAGGAGGACTTGGAGCTCCACCAAAGATTTAGTCTGGGTTTGGAAGCACTTGAGTTGCAGACACAGAACGCGGTGAAGGGTCTGACCTCAAGAGCACATGACCTGGAGTCTGCTCAGGTTGGCGAGACTTACCAATGCAACACCAATACAGGCGCTGTTAATGCCGTGCTCTACAGAATAAAACATTGTTTTCGTGCGTCCTTCGTTCACAATAGTCCCCAAAAAAAAACAACTTCACTTTGTTCTCCGTTCTGCTTTGGTGACACAGAAGACGCTGCAGGATCTCAACGCCCTGTGCCTGCCCCTGATGGAGCTGAGTGAACGGAGAGGCTGTGTGCAGATGAGCCACGGCGAGGTGGAGGCACTGGGAGTGCTCTGGAGCCAATGGGCCCAGGGGCTGACGCACACGTTTGACATTTACCAGTGAGCATGGGGTTCCATGTGATGTTTTTTTTAAACAGTTTGCTCTTCACAAAGGCAAAACCAGCCCCATCATTCATACAAATGCAGTACATGTGCACTCCTACCTGTTTTCATTGATTTTATTTTTGTACTTGATGACTTGATCTTGTCACAGTATTCTGTATATATGAATGCGTCCACCCAGCGCTTTTTATTTACTCCTAATCCACAAGCAATCATATCTCATTTAAATGTGGGCTTTTGAAGCCATTTGAGACAGTGTTTCTCGTAAAGAACTCATTGTGAATTGTTAGAAACGTCCAGGTATGCTGAACATTAAACATGGCTGGAGTTGATCTCCTTTGGTTTTCTTTCCCGTTGTCTGTTCACCAGGGAGATGGCGGCCACAGCGTATAGTTCACAGAGCTTTCAGCAGAAGTCTGATAGGTTAGCGATCATCCAAAGAGCGGTGGAGGAGGCCTTGGAGACCAGAGACACTGGAAGCTCCTCCAGCCTTCTGAAGAGGCTGGCTGCACACCAGGTGAACTACTCCCAGACTCTCCCTCTCCAAAATAATATGGTTTAATCTTATTAAACCATATTTGGTTATTTCCTTGAGCAACTCCTTTTTACAATAAATGTACATTTATAAAGACTTTCAGTCCATTGTGAAATACACACAGCAATAGGACAACGCTATCAGTTAATTACATTTTCTGCTCAGGTCCAAACAGGCTTGTGTAAATGAGGGTTTTCCACATTGAGATTATGCAAATGAACTATATTATCTACTAACACAGGTGCTGTTTTTGCATATTTTTCTACTTTATTTAGCCGAGAGCAGCAGTGAGCTAAAGCAGATACCTGGAAAAGGTTCAGCTTGAGATTTGAACAGTGCAAACATGCTCCAAGCGATCAACACACAGTCAATGTCAGCCATAGCCCCGGCACTAGCTGTCAATTCCCTACTTTGTGGAGTTGTGCCAAAACTACTGATCTGCCAATCTCTCCTGTGTGTGTTTTACCCTCACCTTCCACAGAGAGGTCATGTTGAACTAGCGAGCGGCCGGCGGCTCCTGCAGGCCCTCCTCCATGACTGTGTCCTCCTGACCAACGCCACAGGAGAAGAAAGGTAAACAAGGAGGCGTACGTTCACACGCCACAACGTGCACGCTTGTTTGACCACCAGGACACAGCCAGATGTTGTTAAGTGGGTTTATTGTAAAGTTGAGAATCGCATGACGTATCTGCGCTCCTCCTGAGTGTGTGTGGTGATGGCTGGGGCCACCAACCACTACACACTCCACCATAACCAAACCCTGACTTGAGATGAACAGTGGTGTAGTGGGTCACATAGAGGTGCTATGGTTTGATCCTGGTCCAAATCTCAACTTAAATGCACAAAGTGTAAATATGTAAATATGGACTCAAATTGCCTTCTCCTGTAGTATAGGGCAGTGTAGTGTAGTAACTAGTACTTCAGTGTAGTATTTGTCCAGCCAAGACTGATCTCTGATACCTTGTAGTGTACACGAGGCTAAACATAGTTATCTTACAGAAATCAAATGATGATGTTGTTCCATTTAGTTGAGGGCAAATCCCCAGCTCTGGGCTTGTAGTAAACTTGCTGCTGTTTTATAAGGGAGGGGTAAGTATTATGTAAAGTATGCAATCCATCAATCACTTTGCCCCATGGGTGAACATCAACCTGTCTTCTGCTATGATTGAGGTGGATTTAAAATGCAAAATCATACAGAGCAGGCAGAATATTTGACAAATGGAGCAGGTGTTTTCCATTTCCTACTGCACTGGTTTTCATTTTGATGCATTTTGAAATTTTTTCATTTTCATTGCAGCAGCGCTGAGAACTGTGGGCTTTGTGGCTGTCTCTCTTTTTCTAAATCATATTGTTATATTGGAGTTTACTATTCAGTCATTGAGACGCTTTTATCCAAAGCGACCCATTTTGAATACATACATTAATGCATTAATACATGCAGGTAGGAGTTGGGCATCTTGCTCAAGGGTGTCTACCGCTGGACTGTGGACATTGGGTATTCTGTCTATGAACGTACTCTATGGGCTCAACACTGTTTACATTCAACACACACACAATTACTCATTCACTCACACACACACACACACACTCAGTTACTCACACATGCATTTTACTGTCTGAGATAAACACACCCCTTCTTCTTCCCACAGGGCCGAGCTGCTGTCCACCATGGCCGGGGTCAGGGAGAGCTGGTGGCGTGACTGTGTCGCTGGGGCCGCCGAGCGCAGGGCCCTGCTGAGGGAGGAGCTCACCAGGTGGAGGGTCTACAGGCACGGGTCCCGGCAGCTCTGGAGGGTCCTGAGGTCCGCCGACCCCCGGCCCGACCCCGCCGGAGTGACGCCCTGTACGCTGGGGCGACTGCGGTGCTCCTCCCGCGGCTTTAAGGTGGGCATACATGCAGGCTCACGAGAACCTGCTTTTGATGTTGAGCTTCTGTTTCTTGTCAAGCTTCTTTTTTTTCCATCATCTCATATGATTTCAGCCAATGGCTAATTCAAGAATAAACTACAGTCACATGGTTATTATTTGTTTTCCAGCACCTGGAGGAAATCCTGGCCACGCACGGCACCGCGTACGATCAGACCCTGGAGGCCGGCCGGTGGCTGTGTGCGTCCACGGCGACAGAGTCCGCTGACCGTGAACAACTGCTCCAGGAGCTCCGGTCTCTGGAGGAGGCGTGGGTGCAGACCGGCGCACTGCTGGGGAGGAGGACCTCCCTGGTCAACACTGTCCTTCAGGTAACAGCCCTTGGAAGGACAGACTGCTGCGTGGGCACTCCCATGCACCTGCATGTTTTACACCCATACATACAAGAACAATGACATCACACCATTCACATTGGAGAGCAAGATAATATACAGCAGCCAGGGAAAAAGCACACACAGAAAGTGGGGGTCAAGTAAAATGTATTTTTAAAACACTTTAGCACTGACCAAAGTGAGAGACATTTGGGGAGAGAGAGAAAAAATAAATCAAAAGAAAGAAATCAAAGCCATAGCAAAACCAAAGTGTTGTTATATTTTAGTTCAGTGTATAAAGGTCACAAACAGAGTGAGTGCAAAAAGCATTGTGCTGAGGTCAGACCTATTGACTCACACACACACACACACACACACACACACACACACACACATCACACAATCAAAATTGGAGTGACTGTGTGGTAGTTGTATAATTGGAACACACGCTTAGTAGAATGTACTTTCTTTTTATGGACTGCATTTATAGAGACTGCATTTACAGAGTGCTTTTCAGACCCGGGGCCCGCTCAAAGTGTTTTACAATTATTGCCTCACACACATTCACACACACATTCACACACACATTCACACACATTCATACACCGACGGCGGTGTCAGCCATGCACGGCGACACCCTTGCATGTCTGTCAGCGGGAGCGGTTAGGGTTGGGCATCTTAATGTACTAGGAAGTACTTTCCTTTTTTGATCAGTGGTAGTTAAGTACATAATAGTGTCATCTCAGAGAGGGTACATCTCAACAACGTGTGTTAAAGTCTGTTCTTGAAAGAGGTGGGTTTTCAGATTCTGCAGACCACACGGCGCCAGGTCACTCATTCCACCGTCAAGCACCACACATGGAAAGAGTCTGGACAGTTCATTAGTGGACCGAGGGACCCGGCTCATCTGGGTCATCCAGGAACCCTTCACTTGGGAGACTGTGTGCAACTGTGCTGTTTCATGCATCATAAATTCAGCGACTGAACCGGCTTTCTATCGGTGTGCCAGCCGCAGGCTTTCCATGAGCCCCATCTGTTCTTCCCCACTGGTGTCCTGCATAATACAAATTAAACCATAATAACTAACAACATGCACTGGTGTATGTTCACCAGACTCCTACAGGTCACTGGGGATTCAGTGGCAAAGCTGGGTTTGGTCAGGAGGGACCAAACCCCCCCATGTCCTCCAGTGTATATTTATATTGTGTATATATGTATATTGTGTATATTTATATTGTGTATATATATATTGTGTATATTTATATTGTGTATATATGTATATTGTGTATATTTATATTGTGTATATATGTATATTGTGTATGCGTTTGACAATACCAATTGGTTTGGTTTGGTTGAGGTGTCCATTGTGGGTGACCCATATCCAAGAGCTGCATACCGACACACACACACACACACGCACGTACCCACATACACACACTCTCATGCACACATACACACACTCTCATGCACACATACACACACTCTCATGCACACACTCTCATGCACACATACACACACTCTCATGCACACATACATTCAAACGCCCCGGCCTCGGGGGGATCAACCAGTTTTATTTTAAATG
>OMKN01077215.1:0-12539 GCA_900302345.1 Melanonus zugmayeri
GTCTAATAGATTACTGGGATCCAAGCAAACCTGTTCTTTTATTAACCTGTCATAGCGTTTTTACTAGATTACTACTAATTACTGAAAGATATACAGTATATATATGTGGTGTGTGTGTGTGTGTTGTTAGTGGCTGGTCTAAGCAGCGTAGCCGGTTTATTGCAGGGTTGAATGAATGTTTCTGTAGGCAGAGCAGGGGGTAGATAAATAAAATGTCTGTTAAAGATTAGGCTCCACCTGGAGCCTAATCTTTAAATGAAAGGTTTTAAAGATAGCTCTTGGAGACGAAGCAAGCAATCACTTTATAACATTAAAATACTGTAAGACGGGGCCGGTGCATCAATATGATGAAAAAAGGTTAAAAACAAGAGGCTGAAACAAGGACGCCACTATAAGGGCAGAAACTGATAACAGACACTGTCTCCCGCTGCCAAGTCGTATCTCACATTTCATACCAAACTAGAAGGATGGGGGGGGGCGTAGGCCTACTGGCCATGTGGTAGACATTGCATTCCCTAAACAACCTAGTCTGTTCAGACCAAGTAAAAGATCACAGTGTTTTGGTAATATAGGCTCATTATAGTCTCACATGATGATGTTCCAACCATGGAATAACAAAAGAGCACTTTTCATTAGATTTTTGCATGTTGTCATTTCAACATGCTCAAAACAGTCAGTGCAAGGGAACACATGCAAGACGTGGAAACACACGCCAGGACAATGGGGTTACCCGACACACCCACGCTATTCAAAGATGTGTGGGTCAGGCAAAAGTATAGTATTGAAAATGGCGCATAACAAGAGTCAGGAGATCATACTGATCACCTACAGTCCAACAATCTTTAAAATGTCTGTTAAAATAGGCCTATATTTATTTAAGTTTTGAAATGCTCCAGTTAACTATGAATAAACACACTAGGCCATTAGACCAATAATTCATTGTTTGCCCATGTGTAGACCTAATAGCAACACTGAACATTTCACTTTATTCAAGTGGACATTTATAAATTGTTGTTTTTAATGACATTATGGCTCTAAAAATAGAGGTGCACATCACTGAACAAATAAGTCACTTGAATAATGAGTTATTCCATGTAGGCTATAAATGAAAATAAACAATTATTAATCAGCTTTTTTAGGCTGGTTTAAAACTTAGACTAATTCTGATACCAAACTACTATGAGCCTATTCATTATTCAAAATGAATAGCACATCATAGGCCTACATCTAGAATAGTTTATGTTAAAACAGCCTTTGATTTAGAGGTTTATATTGTGTTATATAAGCCTACCTAAACACAACACACATATGGTCAGATTCACATGCAAATCAAGTTCCTGGACGTAAAATCAGACATCATTGCCAAGTGCCTCACCTCCATCGCCGTCAGGACGTCTGACCGAAGAAGACGCTACCGAGGACCTTACATCCGGGGCTGCAACCCATCCAATCTGCGCTACCCTACGCTCTCTACCTACACAGACCTGGCAGTGATGGGCGGACTCTGGAACTGCCAGTCGGCTGTCAAGAAGGTGGACTCCATCTCAGCCTACGCCTCCCTCCAGAATCTACACTTCCTGGCCCTCACAGAGACTTGGATCACCCCTGAAAACACTGCCACTCCAGCTGCCCTCTCAAGCGCCTACTCGTTCTCTCACACCCAGGGCCGGCTCTAGATGACAGGGGGCCCAAGGCAAGATTTTCTTTGGGGGCCCTCCTTACTTTGGCCTGGAGCCAAGAACTATGAAATAAAGAGAGACACACAGACCCCGTGAGGACACGCCCCCAACCCAGCTCCGCCCCCAACCCAGCTCTGCCTATTTCCATCAGACCATGATATTGCATGGTGTGGTGGGCTTATATATTCTTTTTATTTATTTTATTTATTTCTGAAATAGTTATTAGATTTTGTCACTAAAAATGTCTCTTCTTTTATTTGCTCTTTATTTGCGTGGCTCATTTTTTTCGTTGGAGAATACACAGCTAACAGACATGAGACTGACAGACATTGATCTCAAGCTGTGTGCTGCCTGTGGAAGATGTCTGTGTGTTGATCAAGATATCAGTCAGGATCAGGACTAGAAGATATTGATCAAGATATCAGTCAGGATCAGGACTAGAAGATATTGATCAAGATATCAGTCAGGATCAGGACTAGAAGATATTGATCAAGATATCA
This sequence comes from Melanonus zugmayeri, assembly GCA_900302345.1. Classification (NCBI taxonomy): domain Eukaryota; kingdom Metazoa; phylum Chordata; class Actinopteri; order Gadiformes; family Melanonidae; genus Melanonus; species Melanonus zugmayeri. Next base: position 2,180 of record OMKN01077215.1, read on the forward strand.
GTCAGGATCAGGACTAGAAGATATTGATCAAGATATCAGTCAGGATCAGGACTAGAAGTCACACCATGCACCAGGTTTACTACATATTCTGACCCAGAACGGCTGTAGGGTTTGTCTGAGGGGTGACACAAGGAAAGGCCTACATTGTTAGATCAGGTAGGATATCATAATAATGACAATGACATTAACCTTTTAATAATATAATTATATGAAGAATGAATAATAATGAATTACAGTTGAGAACTCTGCTCTGAGCATATGGAGGTGTGTGTCTGACACAAGAACACACACTTAGTTTTAGAGGCTGTATTGTACAATCAGACATAATACACACTGGTATAATTATATTAACAACTGAATAACCAATCAAGCAGTTGGGAACTATATGGCGATGTGTGTCTGACACAACACCACACACACTTATTGTATTTAGTTTTATATTATAGCCCATCGTAAAAATTGATTGATTCGTAGCGACATTGAATATATTCAGTTTGTGAATGGTGAATTCAGTTTGACATTTAATACTCCCCCTAATCTCAAAGCTCATTGAGAGTTTCACACATATTTCCCCAAATGTCACACAATGTCCTTGATATTAGAAAATGTGTTGAATATCAATATCCAATAGTGCTGCCCGGTGTCATAGCACCTTTAACCATCATTGATTGAAATGTTCTTTTAGAATGAATTATTCCTTTAAAATAGGATCTATTTTTTTCCTCAAATTATACATTTGGATATTATAACATTTACAGGATGTATATTTATGTACTTTTTTATTTTTTTTTACAGTATTGTGGATCGATGCATCAAGAGAACCCACAAGGAAGGAAGCAACTGGAGGACCAGAGGCTATACTGATGCTAGATGTTCAAACTAGCAACTCACTAAAGGAAGTTGTTTAAGTTTAAAAGTAGTAGAAGCATGATAAGGATGAGTTGGCTGTGGAAGCCGGCAGCCTCTTTATGCTATACCAGGGTGTGCACTTTGGAGTGATCTTGGTCCAGTGGCACACATTATATATCAGAAATAATATACATCAGTATCAGGAATACGAATTAAAAGTGCTATTTAAATAAGGTTTATTATTATTACACATGGATCAGGACAAAAAGCAGAGACGCAATTCTGAGGTCACCGAACCGGACACACACCTCACCTCGGCTGCGCCTTGAGATCCTGTCCATGAATACCACAAACAGGACCGGTCACAAGGGGCAGCCTTGGTGGAGTCCAACACCCACTGGGAACGTGCTTGACTTTGTGCCGAGAATGCGGACAGGGCTCTCTTTGGTTGTACAGGGACTGGATGGCTCATAACAGCCCTGGTACCCCATACTCCCGCAGTACCCCCCACAGGGTTCCGTGGGGGACACTGTCGAAAGCCTTCTCCAAGTCTACAAAACACATGTAGACTGGATGGGCACACTCCCATGACCCCGCCAAGGTAAAGAGCTGGTCCACTGTTCCACGGCCAGGACGGAAGCCACGTTGCTCCTCCTGAATCCGAGGTTGGACGATCGGTCGGAGCCTCCTTTCCAGCACCCTCGAGTAAACCTTCCCAGGGAGGCTGAGAAGTGTGATACCCCGATAATTGGAGCACACTGTGCTCTTTCCACTGTCCGACAACATCCCCAGTCCGGGTCAGCAGTTCTCCCCCCCTGCTGAACACAGCCTGAGAGAAGCCCTGCTTTCCTTTTCTGAGTCGGATGGTTTGCCAGAACCTCCTCGAAGCCAACCGAAAGTCCTCCTCCATAGCCTTCCTCGGAGGAGGAAATATGGATGCCATGTTGTACAAGTTACATTATATGTGCAAGTGGATAGTATAATATGCATGATGTGTACATCGTATGTATAGTAACAATGCATCAAGTTTTACTTGACATTACTGGGCCATCGAGTGACCCAGGCAGTTAAACTAAGCACACAACCAGGCAGAATTTATACAAGACTTTATTTTATAAAATACAATTGTGGAACACATTTATGAAGCATTTGCACATTAAAACATTTTGGGAAAGCATTGTGTTCAAAGTCCAAACCATTTTGAAAGCAAGTGAAGAGGTATGTGGTGAAACCAGCCCATGCCTAACCAACCCTAACTCTAAACCCTAACTCTAAACCCTAACCCTGAACCCTCTGGAGGGCAAGGACAATCTCCCAGAGTAGGAAAAGGAAGAAACATCACCCATCCTTTCAGGGATGGGTGAGGAGAGGTTGAGAGGTTAGTTATTAGACAGACAGGGAAGACAGCAGTAGTGTGTAAGCACATGGGTACATCTGGTGTCAAGAGCCTTTTGAAACACAAGGCCCCTTTCATGTTCCACCACAAAAAGAAAGAAAAATGTCAAACATATGGTGACAAAGTCAAGTTGTGTGTAGGAGATTAATCCACAGTCCAGCGATGACTTCAGCTGGAATGAGGTGCTGTTTGTTGGTCATTCTGAAATAAATGATACATTTATAAATGAAGAATAAAATATGCATAATGTTCACTTTAGGACAAGAGTAATAGCCCTGCAGCTGTCTGCAGAGGATAATCCAACTTGTACCCAAAAGTATTTGGCTGTAGGATGAAGCGGATGCATTTGTAACTATGCAGAATGCCCAAGTAGTGTTGTAACCAGGTTATTACAACTGTAGTTAATTACCAACATATCTGAAGGCCTTCTAGCCCATGTTAGCTTCAGCAGTAGACTACTGACCTGAAGAACTTGAGTGGTTTCATCTTGAGGATGAAGGTCAGATGAACCTTGTGAGGAGCCGTTGCCATGTGTGTTCCAGCGCAGGCATTTCTGCTCCAGACCCAACACATGATGATTTCAACCTAACAATGGATGACATGGATTGTTCATTATTCAAAATGATATAACATTCAGACATTTAAGCAGACGCTTTTATCCAAAGTGACCTACAGTGAATACAGATCCATGTCATTAATGAACAGGTAGGGGTTAGACAGTGAATTCAGATCATGTATCTTAGGGCATCTTGCTCAAGGACGCCTACATGTAGTCCGAGGACATGGGGATGGAACCCAGTACCATTTGGCTGGGAGTCGAACACCCCATCCACTACACTATCCTGCGCTGTACAAGTCTACCATGTTCATTTTATGCTAAATTACAAGGAATCTACCTGTTGGTAGATTCATGGTCTTCCTCCAGTTGCACGTCTCCTCAGTCAAGGATTCCTGGTCTGGTAACAAACAGCAGTAGTTTGGTCCATCGTCTGGTAACAAACACAGTGGTAGTTCACCCTGTACAAGTCCACCATGTTCGGTTTATGCAAACTTACAAGTATTCCTTGTTAGTAGATTCATCTTCCTCCAGATTCATCTCCATCAGCCAAGGATTCCTGGTGTGGTAGTAAACACAGTGGAGGTTTGCTGTAACATCTGGTAACAAACAGCAGTAGTTCACCCTGTACAAGCCATATTCAGTTTATGCAAACTTGCAAAGAACACTTGTTGGTAGATTCATGTTCTTCCTCCAGACGCTCTGCTGCCTCCAGGGACACCAACACACACCTGTTCCTTTTTAAAGCAGTATACAGGTCCGGATGTACTGCAGTCTTTACTTGGTTCTCCAAGCCTCAGTCTTCCTCTGGGTCTGAAAGGCAAATTACAACTTATTACACAGGTCATTTTGGGACTCTTTAAGCCTGCACTATGCAACTCACAATACTTTACATTACACATCAGGATATGAGGAAGAAGTGAAGGCTGGGTGATTTAAGACAGTTGAGTGGCTAGTTTAGTAGCAGGACTATTCCATACAAGTGGCAGTGAGAGTGATAATCACTTTAGAGTCTGGCTTCATTCACCCCACGAGGGACCTCCTTCACCAGGCAGGTCCACCAGCACGGCTCCTCCGTCAGCACCCCTCCGCCATGGATTCCTGGTCTGGTAACAAACAAACGACTTTGTGTGTGGTTCATTTGTAACCAATATCCACTTTTATTGAGTTCAATACATATTAAACAATGTATTCAATAGTAGTAGTAGCAATAGTGACAAAAATACAGACAATAAGGACATGGCATACATAACCCCAAATATGAATTTCCTCAAATCACAGGTTTGGCAGAATTGTACAGGATTATAAGCAGACCCTCTGACAAACCCTTTAAATAACAAGTCACCAGACCATCTAGAACAGGGGTCGGCAACCCGCGGCTCCGGAGCCGTATGCGGCTCTTTCATCCCTCTGATGCGGCTCCCTGTGGCTTTTGAAAATAATTATAGTATTTGGTGATGTTGTAACATCTAAATAAAATGTGTTTAGAACGAAATTTCACGGGTTACGGGCAATCGCGCACTGCTCGCGCACATTCTCAGCGCAGAAGAAAGAAAATCCATGCAGCGCATAGCGGACTAATTCGCTCAACAAAATATATTCAGAAATATTTGGCTTTTATGGCTCTCCCAGTCAAAAAGGTTGCCGACCCCTGATCTAGAAAGAACCTCAGGGCTTCTAGTGTTTCAGATTAGCTTGGTGATGGTTACCCTCTGGTCCCCAGCCTCTGGTCCACCATGGTGCTGCATGTCTCGTCCAGGGGATTCTGTAAAGTCAGACAGCATGACTTGCCTTGACACGGTACATCAGCAACATAGTCACTTCAGCCATGCTAGAGTTATGTCTTGTGGTGTGCCCAAGGTCACTAGCACTGCAAGACACTATCATACTGTTATTGCATGATGGAATGACCTCCAACTGTAGAGAAAACAGCCCCAGCAGAGAGCTGTACAAGAGCACCTCTGATGCTGGGTACAGGCGTTATAATTTCACACTGATGTTTAACTGTAGTTATGTTAATATGTCATCTTAGGATGATGTGATTTGATGTGCATATCTTTAAATGTGGTAGATATATATTACTCATTACATGGGGAAATACAGTATCAATGTGAAACAGTCTTCATAGAACACACTCCCCAGTCCTGTTGGACTGTTGACATCTTGGGCATCGTACAGCTTCAGGACAGCAAGTACTGGAGTTTCCCCCCACTGTGAACACATAAGAAACATTCATCTGTTTAAAAACAAGCCAGACCTTGCCCATCACGCTGCCAACACACCAACACCGGAGACAGGAAGTTATGCTGCCATTTTCAAAAGTTTAGTCTTGTAAAAGCTTTGTTTCTACCCTACATAGAGTAGTCTTTACGTTTCTGCATGGAAATTGAGACCGTCTGAGGCGTTTCTGAATCTGTCACTACTCTGCAGAGCTTTACAACATGGCCTCATTGGCTGCATGAACTGAATACCAATAAAAGAATCACAGGATGCTTAATAGGAACAACAATATTATTCCTAGTTACCTTGTGTTATGTTAGCCACACCAGTGCTTGACCACAGCAGCAGTTTTATGGTAGCATTTGCCCAATAACAAAACGTATTTGACTCTTCTGAACACTGTAGCACCATTCGTTTTCATACTAATATGCTTATATTAAACAATTCATTTGATTTCTCAACAGAACATTTTTAGACCAGTTATTCAGCCCTTTCTGAAAATGTTTGTTCGTTGTACTCTTCTCCTTTTCTACTCCTGTAGTATTGAAACTGCCCTCACTGTTATGGAGGACTTTCTACTCCTGTAGTATTGAAAGAGTACTGACCTCAGTTATGGATGACATCTTTGACCAGTGGCGATGCAACAGGGACGTATAGAGTGTTGGGTATTCAAAAGAATCTCGAATCAGGAGACGATAATATATTTAACCAAACTTTATTTAACTTAACACTGGATAGTTCTAAGGAGAAAAGGAGGGTTCTATGAAAATAAAAAACGCGGTGAACCGCGGCTCTAAGCCGAACCTAAGAGGTCCTAGTGACGACAGAGAGGAGGAGCCATCTGTTTGTAGTGCCCTTTAAACCAAAGGGGAGGAGTTTCCATGGTACTTCCCACTATGTTCCCCATTGGCCGAAGCGCAAGGGAGGCCGTGTCATACCACTGTGTTTTTAGGTGCCCCCATGTGTACATGTAACCAAATTAACCACTACCAATAAAAGCAAGGCTTACAACCATAGAAAGAATACAACTACTACCATGTTAGGTCCACAACTTTGAACCTCAAATCCTTCCCTAAAGACTATGCAAGCCTTTAATGCTAAATAGTGACAACACACCTTATCTAGACAAGTCAAGGTATAACATATACAGATCAATATAATAACCATAACTCTGCACTGTTACCTAAAACTAACTGACAAACTGGTGAAATATTGTGCAAACTGGTGAAATATTGTGGGTTTAGGTGGAAACACCACGGCAACACCGTTCAGGGAAAATGCACAATTTTGATATGTTTCATCACAAAAGGTCTTTAATGACAGTGCGCAAATTTGAAGTCCGTCATGTACATTTTCTTGGAGTTCGTTAAAGTACAACGCCTCCAAATGACAAAAACGGTAACGCTAAATTAAAAATGGCTGACTTCCTGTTTGACTCAGGGTATGTCTCCAAGAGGCATTTTTGTATGTCTGGACCCGATACATATGCCTACCAAATTTCGTTCATCTACGGCAAAGTGAAAGGCATTGACTTTGAAAACTGTTAGGGGGCGCTATTGAGCCATTTTGACACGCCCATGCCCAAGACCATTAAAAGATGTACATTTCACGCACTCCTGACGCGTGTGCCAAATTGCATGAGTTTTCATATATGTTTAGCCCCTCAAAAATAATTAAAACTGCGCACAGTGTTGTGGGCCCTCGCCCCATGTGCATGTCGGCGGATTGCATATCGTAAGTAGGTGGTTATCTAGTTAATGTTATCAGTAGTATGTAAAAGTATAGGGCATATAACTTCCTGTTGCCACTAGGTTGTCACGATTCGGGTAGAGATCGAAGGGCGAAGGAACACTTGAGACAGGGTTGGACCCAAATGCGGAGGGCTGAGGCAGGCAGGTAGAGTTCAAACTAATTTAATTGAAAATCAAACCAAAAAGCTCACAGGCATGGGAATCCAAAACCACGAGGAACATGATAACCAAAAGGCAGCTACACATGACAAACCTGACATTGAACAATGAACCGACAAATGACAACAGAAACAAACCAAACATATAAAGCAGGGGCTAATTGGGGAACGAGGTGTAGGTGGGGACACGAACTAGGAAACACGTGAGGAAAGACACAACGAGGACATCTGGTGGACAAATGGGGAAACTATGTGATGACCAAGGTAACAACAACCAAGGAGACCGACAGGACGGGCGGGGCAACCAGGACTGACTATCCATCGGAGCGGCGGAGATGGGGGTGGTGGAGAGTCCAAGCCCTTGTCCAGCTGAAGACCAGTGTAAGGAAAGTATCACACTAGACACACATTCAAACATCACAAAGGCAATACAACATCTAGAAAAGAAACATTCACCACACAAAGGTACATATGCTCATTATGCACAGCTAACTCAGTGGAAACAATTACCAACATTAGATCTGATAATCAACAACAAACCTATACCATTTCTCGTAGACTCTGGTGCAGACAAATTCTGTGTTAATGGCTAAGCATTATCCAAATGTCAAACTCAGTGGTAGGTTCATGCGTTCCATGATGGCAGCAGGCGTGGTAGTTAGAGAACAACATACAGTGCCCATCCGATGCGAAGATCCGGACGGGTCTGTATTAAAACATTCATTCCTACTCTCAGAAGTAGCGCCCTTTAACCTGCTAGGACGAGATTTAATGTGCAGATACGGCCTCAACATAGAATCAACACTAGAAGGGCTCATTGTTACTCGTGCTCAAGGTGATAGTTTTACTATGGTAAAATATAACAGGACTTCAACAAAATACATTTATCAGTACGACCTAATCCCAACAGCCATAGGATCGATTAATCAAAAACTGATTGACAAAGCAAAAGAGAGGGTGACACTCGGGGCTCAATTTATGGATCCCGACGACCTACATTGCACAACACACACATCTGAAGGGCCAGATTTAGAATATGAAGCTAAGTGGTTCAGACAGCCTGTAAAAGCAGAAAGGTTGGTTGTGTGTGAAATGTACTGGAATGACTACATTCCAGTACAGTTTTCGCACAAAGTGTGAAAACGTGCCTTTTTTTAGCCCATTCAAACGAATGGGAAATTGTAAAAAACCTCGCAAAAAGTGATCGACCCCTCGCCTCTGGGCGATTTATTCAAAAACCGTGAGGCGTATTTCATCGTCTTACTGCCACACCTTCCACTCTACTGGCACAATGTATACACCAACATGTAGGAATGCTTGTCCTCTCTCATCCAATGTTACTCCCATTTAAATACGAGTCACGGTTTTTGAATAAATCACCCAAAAGGACAGAGTGCTGCCTAACAGTCCCATAGACTCCCATGTTAAGTGACAGCTAGAAGCCTCTAGAAGCTTCTAGATGTGGCTATGGCTGTGACATCTGACGCTGCCCATATATGGGTAGCGTCCTGCCGCACACAGAGAGAGACAACGAGGGGACTTCTCATGACTGTAACTCATCGACAGTTTGTCCAATCGAAAAAATTCCTTCTTTCTTCTTTCTACCGATATGCGGGATATTACGGTAAACTCGAGAATGACGTCACACGCAAGTATTTGAGTATAGGCCTATGTATTTTTTGATGTTGTGTTTATGCTGTGTGTGTGCATTGTGTATGTAATTCTTGATTTAAGATCAAGGCAAAATGCAGATGATGTGTGTAGGGTTTTGCTCTTAGAAGCCTCGGGGTGGGTAGAGGGCGTCGCTACGGCAGGCACCCTCAAAATGTCCCTGGAATTTTTCTAGTTATTATTATTATTATTAGTAATGTTATTATTATTAGTAATGTTATTATTATTATTATGATCATTATTATTAATGGTATGATTATTATTAATATTAATATTATTAGTAATATTATTATTAGTAATGTTATTATTATTATTAGTAGTAATGTGATGATGTATGATTATTATTAATAATATTAATATTATTAGTAATATTATTAGTATTATTATCATCATCATCATCACTTTAGTAACTGGATGCATAGAGATAAATCTAAAGTTTAGATTTAAGAGAACAGACTAACATTCTAGTGTCGTTGTCATGGAGATTAGTGCATGTATTTATTTATGAATTGAACACCACGTTGTTTGGAGGCAATCAGCTGTTTCATGTGTTCATCATCTCATAGCCCACCTCAGATATCACTGTTGTTTCAACCTGTTGACATCTGGACGTCCGGTCGCCGTGACGACGTTCAAACGTCAAAGTCTTCATCAAAACACCCGACGGGACGCGACGTCTCTCCGCCTCTCAGATGTGCGCCCGGCGTCCTCTCCTCTTCCTCCTCCTCCTCCTCCCCCGCGCCTCCCCGGACGACCTGGAGCGGGTGTCGTCGGAGGTGATCGTGGACAGCGGCCCCTGCGGCGCCGTCTGCGGGGTGGGGCTGAGGAACCAGGCGCTGTGTGTGAGGAGCGAGGGAGGAGCGGGACCCCAAGGAGGAGCGGAGCAGGAGGTGCGTTATGTTCCGTCATGTCTCGTGTGTTTAGTGTTCTTCATGTAGGCCTCATGTTACGTCATGAGTCCTTCGGAGGAGTCATCTAGTCTACGTTAGACTGGAGTCATCTAGTCTACGTTAGACTGGAGTCATCTAGTCTACGTTAGACTGGAGTCATCTAGTCTACGTTAGACTGGAGTCATCAAGGCCCTGTTCCGATTCTCTTTTCTAGCCCTACCCCTAGATTTGAAGGGCCCTTGATTTTTGAAGTGCACTTCAAAACGGAGCCACAAGGGCTAGTGGTTGAAATCTTTCCCTAAGAAATGGAACAGCACTTGAAATGGGACACCACTCGTTACGTCATCAGTAGCTGACGATTGCACGTGACTACGTAACACACCAGCGACAGCAGAATCATTGAATGATTTACTTTGTGGAAATACAGTATGATGACAATGGTGTATCTCAGAGAATCTGCTGTTAATGCTCACACACAAGACTTCATTAAATCTGTTTGAACCACAAATAGCTTTATTGAAATTACAAAAATAGTCAAAGTAGAAAAATGAAAAAAAAAAAATATATATACACAATAAATAAATGTGTGAACACCTTATTACTAAATACTATTGAACGAACTGAACATTAGAGTTTGTCAATCAATTTCTCAAATAACTGGACGGTTTCCTCCTTAAGGAAATCCAGGACTAGATCGGCCTTTCTTTCTTTTTTAGGGGATGAGGTTGTGGGGTCGAGGGCCACCATGGCTGCACTTGTAGATGGTGCAGGCAGATAGCAGGGGTGGAAGCAGTGGATTCATCCGGCTTAGTAGGTTCGATGATGTTCAGTTCAGTCTTGGGAGTTTTCAGGTCCTACAATAAAAATCA
>OMKN01077232.1:0-14335 GCA_900302345.1 Melanonus zugmayeri
CCCAAGAAATCAAGGGACATTTAGAATAGATTAAAATGTGCGATTCATTCCGAATTACAAGTTAACTATGACATTAATGTGATTAATCACGATTAAATATTTTAATCGTTTGACAGCACTAATATTCATGTATTAACATCAACCCTGTGGTTGATGTTACAGTGAACCCTCGTTTTTCGCGGGGGTTACGTTCCGAAATGAACCCGCGATAGGCGAAATCCGCGAAGTAGAAACTGCAGGGTTTACTGCCGTCTGAAAAAATCGAAGTAGAATCTGAAGAAGTAGAATCAGTAGATTCTACTCTATTCTACTTCTTCTACTACTGATTTCTTAAAAAAAAAAACATTTAAAAAAAATCCGCGAAAGGGGAACCGCGATACAGCGAGGGATCACTGTAATGTATATTCATGTATTAACATCGACCCTGTGGTTGATTCCAGACGAGGGCATAGACGTGCGGATCCGGGGTCTGAAGATCAAGTCTTCGTGTGAGCGGGACCTAGGCCTGAACGCCGACGTCTTCCAGTCCTCCAACCTGGTGCGCTACCCCAGACTGGAGGGCACTCCCCCCGAAGTCCTCTACCGCAGAGCCCTGGTCATCCAAAGGTCAGGGGGGGGCATGTTCAAATGGGGTCATACAAAACCTTGTTTTCTAAAATCTCAAACATTTTGAGGGGTATTTTGTCCATCAATTTGCCATGAGCCATGGATTGAATGAAATGTGACGCATCAGAAGACCTCACTTCATTGAATGAACCACTGGGTAAATCTTCCAGTTCCTTGACAATAAACGTCACCAATGTGAAATACCGTGCACAAGTGGTATTGGAGTAAGCATGAATTAAAAACAGTGAAAAATGTGCAATACACACTTCAGCTAAGCCGTAACTTGTTAAAGTGACTGGACACCCAAATCCACAAAAACCTTCTAACCATGTCATTTAGGGTCTTATGTACATACTAGTAAGCACCTAAATAGTATTAGACATTACTTTCAATCCATGTCTGAAATAACATAATTTAAATTTTTTACTCGTTCCTGGGCGCGTATTGTCGCGCGGCCAGGAGCCCCCTCCGGCCCCCCGGGAGGTGGACGACCTCGTGTCTCCGTCACGCTGTCCGCTCGCCCGCACACGAGAGACCTCGACACGCGGCGGGAGACGCAGACTGTGACGGAGACACGAGGCCGTCCACCAACTGCTGCTCCCCAACGGCGCCTAGCGACCCTCCCGGGGGGACGGAGGCGACTCCTGACCGTCGAGATATGCCCTGAGGCGGCTCCGCTCGGTTCGTAACTCACCATTCAGTGACCAATTCAAATGAATTGTTTTGAGGCTTCTGCCTCATCCTCTGGAGAATCACACGGCTCAAACTCGACTGAAGCATGCGTCATTGTCGTGAAAATGAGAGCTCGTTTGACATGGGCGGAGCCAGGGAGAAGGAGAATGAGACCTGACACGCCCACACGGTCTTGGCAAAGTGCCAACAGCATAATAAGCTGCTTTTTTGATCTAGGTTTTCTAATAGTTATGTTTATTTTTTTTCATGTGGATTTTTGGATGATTAATGAGACCCAATGATATCATATATGCATTTTTATTATTTCAAGCCAGGTGTCCAGACACTTTAATGTTAATGCACACTGGTCACTTGTTAATCAAGTGTGGATAATGGTACAGGTCAATGTATTGGTTCAACTGAGGTCCATGAAGTTATGCTGTAATACTAGTACTATTTTATTGACGATAACTTGTCTCACATGTTGTGGCGTTGCGTTTCTGTACACCCCACACAGGTTCATCTCTCTCCTGGATAACTTGCTGCCTCACTTGGTGCCGGCCTGGGACTACAGCCTGGGCACCTTCAACCACATCAAGGTGAGTCTGCCCCCCCGTTACGACCACACGGATTACGTGCACAACGGACAGACGTTGTGCCATGTGGCAGTAATGGATGAAACTCATTCACTATGAAAACCCGTCCAACCGTACAGAGTATCAAACAGTTCCTGCTGCTGTCCAAGCGGCGCTCCGCCCTCATCACCCAATGCCTGAAGGATTCTGAGACCAGCAAGCCCAACTTCATGCCCCGCCTTTACATCAACCGCCGGCTGGCCATGGAGCACAGGGACAACCCTTCACTGGAGCCCGGCTGCAAGAATGCCTTGTTTACCCAGGTATTGGCCAATCGTTATTGTTGTTTTCTATTCAATGGTGAACCCAAAATCGCCTTTCTTTTGGTACGTGTTGGTATGTCTTCTATGATCTTGAACGTCTATGCCGTTTTGTCACTGTGAATAATAGCATCATTTAGATAAAACGGGTGTAAAATTCTATGTGTGGAGTTCCGTCTGGGGTTAATGTTGATGGGTTATCAGTTTTTAAAATCTTAGCGTTCGAATTTGAGCTGAAACTGGGGGTACACTTACACTTTAACATCTATGAATAGATGGTCATTTAAGGCAATGATGTGCAGATGTATTTAAAAAATCTAATTTGTTTGCACAGGTCTATGAGGGTTTAAAGCCATCTGATAAATTTGAGAAGACTTTGGATTACAGGTATATCTCTCTTTGTACGCCTCCCCACACCCCTCCTCCATAATCAAACACATGCAATGTTTCACCTCTTCCCGTCTCGTCTGCCTTTTGGTCATGTGTCAGGTGGCCCGCCAGGTACGATCAGTGGTGGGAGTGCAAGTTCATCGCCGAAGGGATCATCGACCAAGGGGGCGGCTTCCGGGACAGCCTGGCGGACATGTCTGAGGAGCTGTGTCCCAGCTCGGCCGAGTGTCCCATGCCGCTGCCTTTCTTCACACGCACGTCCAACCAGGTATACCACAAACACACACGCCTCGTGGATTATTAGGGCACCGACTGGTGCGAAGCCCTCTTGTTCTTCTAAGATTATTATTATTATTATTATGTTTCCTTCTTTTTATTAATGCAAGTTACCCCCCGTCAACAATTGCGAGCGGAGGTACGCGCTAGTGCCTCCCTTCCCTGTCAACAACCCCAGTGGGAAACACTGCTTGTACCCAAACGCATGTAACCAGAGGTGTTTCCGTGACGCTGTGTTCCAGGGCAGCGGTGAGGCACGGGACTACTACGTACCAAACCCGTCCTGCAGGGAGTTCCACAAGTTCGAGTGGATCGGCCAGCTCATGGGTGCCGCCCTCCGAGGAAAAGACTTTCTGGTTAGCAACGCCACAGTGAATTAAAATATGAATCGTAATGTCATGAACTTGATTTATACAGCACTTTTCAAGCAGAGGCACAAAGTGCTTTACAGATAAAAATACATTCATTGCAATGGATAAAATAAGACAATAAAAGGATTACAAAAATAAAGGTTTTTTAGGCAGCTGAAGAACGGACAATTTGTGGCAGGTTATTGTTATTATATGTGGAAACACCCTTTTACCTGATTCTAAGAGGAGAGAGGATAAAGCAGGAGTGATGTGTAATAATACATTCAATCCATCAATTGAATATTGATGTTGAATGAAACCAGACGGTGACATCATGTTTGTTCTGTGCTCCTACAGGTGCTGGCTCTCCCTGGGCTGGTGTGGAAACAGCTGAGTGGAGAGGAAGTGAACTGGAGTAAAGACTTCCCAGCGGTGGACTCTGTTCTGGTCAGCAACTCTTCCAGCAGAACTTAATATCACGCATTAAAGATGCTGTGGATACGATTTGAGAGTGGGCCCGAAGAGCACAAGATGTAGAGAATAAACAACCCCAAAAAAACCCTCTCCCTCCCTCCTTGTTTCTCCGCCATTGAGAAGTGTTGCATTCACACACCTGCGGTGGAGCTATGATAACACTGTGTGCGTGCATTAGATTGACGGGCAAGATGGATTCCCCTGAACCAGTCAGGGAAGAGATGCCCTGATTGGTCAGAAATGAGCCAGGAGCGGCCTAAAATCTAAATTGTCGCGTTGCAGAGGCAGGCGCAGGCAACTCGAAACGGATGTTCTCACAGCGCATTTCACTCACTAATAGCTGATGGATGGCTGTGGCATTTCTAACAAATTACACTCAAATGACAGCTCTTACATCTTAACCTACAGCGCCTATAATCCCGATGTCAGTCCGTGCCCACTCACAACAGAGGAAGAGATGTGTCAGATGTGTAACAAGTGTTGTTGTTGTTGTTGTTGTTGTCGTTTGACCGGCACCAGGTGAAGCTGCTGGAGGCCATGGAGAGCATGGACCAGGCCACGTTTGAGTTCAAGTTTGGCGAGGAGCTGGTGTACACCACGATGCTGAGTGACGGCCACACGGCCGAGCTCATCCCGGGTGGCAGCAACGTGGCCGTGCGCTACGAGGATCGCTCCACCTTCATCCGCCTGGTGCAGAAAGCTCGTCTGGATGAGAGCAAGCAGCAGGTTGTGTGTGTGTGTGTGTGTGATCTCTTCCACGTGCACATTACACCATACAGGGACTTGTTTACAATAAGGTGTGCATTGCGTTCCAGATTGCAGCCATGCAGGCAGGGCTGTTGAAGGTGGTGCCCCAGGCGGTGTTGGACCTGCTCACCTGGCAGGAGGTGGAGAAGAAGGTGTGTGGAGACCCAGAGATCACTGTGGAGGCCCTCAAACGACTCAGTAAGTGTCCCGGTGCACAGTACTACCTACCTATCCCACCCTGACTGGCACTCTCCACTAAATACAGAACAACAATGCATCTAACTGCAGATATCCTTTGTGTAAGATTTAGTATCGGATATCGAAGCCACATTTCTAAATGGCTTTTACAGACGGATAACGGGTGAAAGATGATGCGTCTATATCTTGTATAGCAGTGTTTCCCAAAGACTGGGTCGCGACACACAGGTGAAAAAAACAACGATTATCTAATGAGCGCAGCAGGGGGACTAATGATTAGCCAATCAGTGCCACGGGCGGGTACTTTGGTCTCTAGTGATTGGTTAGGGAAAATCGAATCCCTTTCCTCCATGGAAATCGGTTGGAGCAGAGGCAATGTCAGACTGGAGATGGAAACGGAGTGTAATGAGTTGACAGTTCTGTCTGATATGAGGCTAACTCAGGATTGCAGCTACGCTCTCACATTCAGCCTACATTTCGCAGGCTCACATACTGGTCTGGCTGTGTGACCAGCCAATGTTTTTCAAAAATTGTCGATTCAATAAAAATAAATGAGCCTGTTTTGGATATGCTGCTCTGATAATTATGAATCTAGAAAAGATGAATCTAATATAAAAGGCTACTATAGACTAAATTATGTTTGTTATGTTGTAATTATATGAAAATGAGAGCCTGTTAACTAAATGCATTTATTTGAGGTTATATTTAAAATGTGTAGGCCTATATTGTTTTACTGATGTAAAAATGAGAGCCTGTTAAAGCGTCATTAAAGATTGTTAGAGGTTTGGGTTGTGTAGTTACCTTGCTATGATCTAACTCCAAATATTGGTGATATATCTTCAATAGTTGCTCTGTAGATTCACACTTGATAATCCAAAGTGTTTTTTCAAAGTGACTCTGTTTCGCTGTGCAATGCAAGTCAACGGGGGAGAGAAAAAAAACTACTTTGGATTATCAAGTTTGAAGTTTGTTTTATAGGGTATATGGTCTGAGCTTGGTAATGGGGAAATATAAAGATATGGAAATGTATTATTTTAAAGGGAAAACCACTACAATGTTGATATATTCTAGTGCTGGACCTATTGTGCGATTAATCGATCAATAGAAAATGAATAGAACATTTTGGATGATTGTTTGTCCTTATGTCACTTTGGGCTCTGGTGACTTGTGGTAGACATTTTGACATTTTATAGACCAAATGATTAATTAGATGGTCTCTCAATCCACCTTTCACAGCACGCTATGAGGACCTGGAACAATCAGATGTCAGAGTGCAGTACTTATGGGAGGCCCTGCAGAACTTCACCAATGGTATGTTCACCCATTGGTTTATTGGTTTATTTGATAGAACATGTAAGTAATGTCGCTAGGTGGAAACATTTATCAAAAGCGTAGCTGTCTCTTGTGATTTGAAATTATGAATTCCGATAAAACTGGTCGCCAGGTGATGCCATCAGGAAAGGCATCTGATGGCCCTGCCCCTGTGTTCTGTGTTGTTTGGGGAGTTAAGTATGCAATGAACATACATCGTGACATGGCTTTTTGACATTTGACATGTTTGTTTCAGAGGATCGTAGCCGGTTTCTGAGGTTTGTGACCGGGAGAAGCCGGCTTCCTGCCCCCATCTACATCTTTCCTGACAAACTAGGGTACTCCAGTTCATACGGTCATCTCTATTATAATCTCCTCATATGCTTTCATACAATGTGTTGTATTGTTTTGACATTGTTCCCCCGTCCCCTCTAGATCTGAAACAACAGACGCCCTTCCACAATCTTCCACGTGCTCCAGCACCCTCTATTTACCAAACTACCCAAGGCAAGGACCACATAAGCCAAATATATCTTTACAGACTGGATTAACAATGAAATAAAAGATGACACTCCTTTTCATTCTTTTTCATGTCTAGATATTTAGTTTCTCATTGCATAGATGCATACATTTAGTTCAGTGTCAAGAATTTCATTTTTGATATGAATGCTTAAATGTATGGAACTAATAATGACATTTTGATATCAGGAATCTTCACAGGACACCATACATAACATTGACACTACATACAAACTGATATACTTAAGGAAACATTGGCATGCCTGCCACTAAAGTAACTTGCAGTCATATGTACAGTATTGCTTTTAAAGATACGGAAAGATGGATGGTAATTCTCTTGTGTTTTTGTTCACTGTTCTCTCCCACAGTGCAAAGGTTTGCGAGGAGAAACTGCGCTATGCTGCTTACAACTGCGTTGCTATCGACACTGACATGAGCCCCTGGGAAGAGTGATCTCACATCCTCGCGGCTATATAGGGGAACACATTCACACACTCACTCGCACAGAATCACTTGCCAAAATGACCACCATATCTACACTTTTGCCAATTATTCATGACTGTATATAATAAAGGACTGTATGGCTTCAAAATATGTGTTTTGTGTTTCTTATCCTTATGCATCAAACACACTGGAAATGTGGACTTTTCATCAGTGGGGTGTTACTCTGAATCGATCTCAAGATGTAAGGGAGTTTACTATAGCTGGACTTGGATATGAAGATGAGCCGAGTAGAGGAAACTTGCACTCGGCTTGGGAGGAAATCAAGTCCATGAAGCATTACAAGAGCAGGAGGATGGTATGTACAGAAATGACAGATAATGAACGAGAACAGTGGCAACATTTACCCAAGGTTCAGGTTGATAAGAGCTTGGATACTTTGACTCGAGTACTTTCATTTACTTTTATCTTATTTTAATACTAAAGCACTGATACTTTAATAACTTTGAGCTAAGTAGTGGTTTTATAGGGAATTCATACGTGTATGTAGGTGTAGGACATGAATACTATTTAGACTAGGCCTACCGCATATTGAAATGTTGGTGTTGGATACTATCGCTTTTGTGGGGAAAAAGTTATATGGGAAAAGTTGAGAAAATTGTGAATAATACAAATATTAAACAGGGTTGACCTGGCTAAATTAAATATATTGTTTATTCAAGTGTAGTGCATGGATATAGCGCCTTTGGGTGGCGCTGTTGATGATATCACCCAGAAGAAGAAACAGGAAATATCGTTTTTTTCTCGCGAGAAGATATGGCTTCAAACTTCCCCATGAGGCATTGCGGGTCCTCTTTCTAGCCGGCGCCTGAGAATGGGTACGTGTTTTCATGCTCGGGTTGGAGAGAGAATCCTTGTCCATCAGGTTCTATACAGCACGAATATGGCACTAACGGTTTGGAATATACCAGCTAAATATTATCTGAACATAGATGAGGTCAAATTGTTAATTATATTTTGATATTTTTGGTTAAAAAAAAATGTGGAAACTGATGGCTCCGTTGTACCAAGATGGCTACTAGCATGGGCTAGTAGCGTTGATGCTGACACTCAACGATGTTTTTAAAAACGCAACAACAGACTTGATTTGATGATTTTAAATTGATTTCAGCGTCTTGCAGGGTGCATATATAATCTGTGTTCTCTGGGCATGTCTTGGATGTTTTCTAACCTATTTTTGAATGATGTAGTGCTGTATTCGGGCTAACTAGCAGCTAGCATACATAGTTGTGAGATTGTAAAATGGAGATATTTTAAATCGGCAAAGAATGTATTGGCATGACTAAAATGGTTTTTGAGAGTTGGTGTGTAATCCTAGAGCAAAGCCAACCCCCCCAGTAGAGTAAGGTATTGGTACAAAGCTACGTGGTGTTTTGGCCATGTGCATGCTGCTTTCTGACAGTGTCTGAGCAATATGATGATAACCTTTTGCGGAATCCGAGATCACAATGCGGATAACTACCTTGGAGAACTGATTTGCTCACGCGTTTTGTACTTTGATTTGAACAATTTGTAACTACTCACCCAGTTAACTCCTGGTACTGTTCTCATCTCCACCAGGTATCTCGAGGGACAACTGGCATAAACGCCGCAAGACTGGTGGTAAACGCAAGCCCTACCATAAGAAAAGGAAGTATGAGCTTGGCCGCCCACCAGCAAACACAAAGGTATGTAGCACTGGAGGGGGGGGGTTGTTATGGTGTGGGTGATGAAAACATGACCTTAGGTGGGTATTTGTTTGGCCGTTTTGGTTCAAATCGTGCGTACCAATGCTAGGACTTGTCATAGTTACTCTGACACGCTGCAATGCATGTTAGTGATGCTTGTGGTTGCAAACTGCATGAATGAATTAATCAGACTCCCTTTTTAACAGATCGGACCTCGTCGTATCCACACAGTGAGGGTCCGTGGTGGGAACAAGAAATACAGGGCTCTGAGGCTGGATGTTGGCAACTTTTCTTGGGGCTCAGAGTGTAAGATTTGATTTAATATATATTGTCATTGATGATTAACATTTTCTACTGGCTGCACTTAGATCTTTGTTGATGGTGAATAAAATCAACTCAAACTTGATGAATTGTGCATTAATTGTCAGTAATATTTACAGCATGTATGGCACATCTTTCCATGAAGATAACTTTGTCCAGTTCTGCTACTGAATGCAAGTGACGATGATGTGACTCTGAGAAAGACTGTCTGTGCTTAAATTGTCCCAACAATTGAATGTAAGTCAGCTAAACATTATGCTGATACCCATTTTCAGGCTGCACACGCAAGACCAGGATTATTGATGTGGTCTACAATGCCTCCAACAACGAGCTGGTGAGAACCAAGACCCTGGTGAAGAACTGCATTGTCCTTGTTGACAGTCTTCCCTTCAGGCAGTGGTATGAAGCTCACTATGCCACTCCTATGGGACGCAAGAAGGGAGCAAAGCTGGTAAGGATAATTAATTGTTTTTAAATCTGTATGGCATTTATAGTGTATGTGGTTGGAGCCCACATCTAAAAGTGGCTTTTCAATGAGGATAACTTGTCCAGTTCTGCTACTGAATGTTTGCGATGATATTTGCGACTCTGAGGAAGGCCATAGTCTTGTTAAAACCATCACTAGAACATGTTGGAGGTGGTGCTTGAAGTGTTTCTTTGCATAATTCACTTTTTATTGTGCCTTTCCTGTAGACTGCTGAGGAGGAAGAGATTCTGAACAAGAAGAGGTCCAAAAAGATTCAGAAGAAGATTGATGAGCGCAGAAAGACCTGCAAAGTCAGTCCCCTCTTGGAGGAGCAGTTCCAGCAGGGCAAACTTCTTGGTAAGTCATATCTACAAAGACAAAACTCTATTAAATCATTGGGCTGTTTTTATCAATTGCTACATTAACAATTAATTTTCTTGATTACAACACTAACGCAATGTTATCTACATGCGAGTGATAAACAACTGCATTTTTCAAGCCGTTTACCTTCTCTCACACAGCTTGCATTGCCTCCAGACCTGGCCAGTGTGGCAGGGCAGATGGTTACGTGCTGGAGGGCAAGGAGCTTGAGTTCTACCTGAGGAAGATTAAGGCCAAGAAAGGCAAATAGATGTACAGCCGTTTGATAAGTCAAATAAAATCCAAACGTCCCACAACTGTCTATTGTCTTCACTTTCCTTGTGGTTTTGAGTAGAACAAGAGTTACGGGGGTTGACTTGCTGCTGCATTGTCCAATTATACTGGTATGCCACATTCACTGGCTGGCCAAACATTCAGTGCTAGACCAACTTTGGTTAGCAGAAGGACTGGGTCACAAAATGACATAACTTTTGAAGGCCAAGTACAAATGTAGATCAAGAATCTGAAATATTCTGAATAAAACGAGCAATTACAAAACCTCGTCTCTTGGTGCGCATACAAAGTTTTGATTACTATTAAATATAATTGCTTGTTAAGAGGGCTGACTAATATTGTCAGGTGACGCTTGCCCATTTTCAGCATATCTGCACAATGTCTTGAAATATTGTAAAAATCGATGGTATGGCAATGAATGTAGTTTTGGTTATGTAGGCTACATTAATGGGCAACATGCTACAATAACAACCAGGACAAAGTGGTTTCAAAAACCAGATGAGGGTCAAGCCACTAGGGTTCGTTCCATCACCCCGTGGGGTCCAGCATCAGCTGTGATATGTTGCATAGTATTGTAAACTCTGGTGTACCTTCATTTCTTGGACTGTTCTGATTTAGAAATCCAGTCGGAGCAAATCAAACATAAGGGCGACAACCTAACCAAGAAATGACAGCTGTTGCTCTTTATTTTACCAGGTATTCTCATTGAGATCTAAAACCTCGTTTTCAACAGACGTTGCCCAGAGCAGCATAAACCGACATGCAACAACGTTACAACCAAAAAAGACAGGAATAACATACACACATAACCTCTTGCAGTCCGCTGAATAAGTTGGTTAAATTAGATGCATGTTTCATTTGAATACACATTTTCATTTCAATAACAAATGCTCTTATGTACTGAATGGAACATGCAATGAATATTATTTGCCCATCCGGGATGCTCCAAATGAGAGAGGGCGGGACTTTCAGTTACATGGTTTTGGCAGCGAGGGGCTGAGAGAGGGAGGGACTTCCGATAGGGGATATCCGTTTCCGTTACAGGTTACGGATATTGCTTCGTCAAAAAATATTTATTCTCATTGTCGTTATTCTTGTGTGTATAAAAGGGAGTGACTTTATTTTGCGGTCTATTATCCACAGATGGTGAGTGATTGGTTTATAGTTGGTTGACCGCTCCCCTCTAGTGGACGTTTGGTGGAATGAGCGTTAATGAGGAGTCAATACAATCACAGAAAACCTCCATGATGTCACCTCAATGAAATGAACCAAATCAATAATGTGCTGTTAGGTTGTAAACAGCCCTAATGTGTAATAGCATAGCAGCAACATAGGCTAACACAAGTGTTACACTAGCCTATTTTATTACATGCATATTCATTTATACTCATAAAGAGATGACATAGCTGCATATCTTTAACTTTTGCGCGTTTCTCCTCTTCTTTCCTCTTTTTCCTAAACTGGGCACCTGATGGCTTTTAAACCTTTTCTTGTCCATTTTATTTGTGTCGATTGAATCAATGTATGTATGCATCCCCAACACTACCAACCAAGAGTCAACACTAGACCCATAGCAAGGTGGGCTCAGACCGTCGATTGCTAACTGGGTGGTTGGTCGGATCGCAGTCCGACCAACCAGTCGGATCGCAGTAAGGCAGTAAGACCACAGAGATGGCGGCCACGTCCGGCTCAATGTACAGTCAGGCCACTATAAGCTGAAACTGAAGTGCGTTAGTAAGCGAATAGTGCTTTCTCTGATCAGTGTTTTTAAAAAGAAAACACTGGGAAGCAGAGAGGCTGAGGGTCCTTCGCCCAGAGGAGTCTGGGGGGAAGGAATCCAGCCTGGGGCTGCGCCCTAGAGAGAGGGAGTAAAGTGAGAACCTCAGTCGCTAATGAAATAAAAGAAACTCCAATTACCAGTAAACTAGAAAAAGTCTCAGCTGTCAGTAAACTAACACAAACCTCAGTAACAATTGAACCAAGAAACATTGTAACCACAAGTAGAAAAGAAACACTGGGTACAAATGAACTAATGAATGTCTTTACAACAACTGGGACAGAAGCCACTTTATGGAGTTAAATCTACAACAATAATGCAAGCAGAGGTAACAATGACCCCAAAAGAGAATAATGTTACTACAAAGGTGACTACAATATCAACAATTAATTCTGAAATGATTGAAGATAGGACTACAGAATCAAAATGTATTTATATGTATATACTGTATATATATACATATATACACATCAACAATGGCGAAGAGGGGGCCCCACAAAGAAAATCATAGTCATAACTAACTTCTTATCTACCTCTCTGGGTCTGTCTGTCTATCAGAGTTCCTCAGGGTGGGACTGGAGTGACAAGGAGGTTTCTGTCTCTGGAGAGACCACTCCTGCTCCTCTAGAGACCAACCCCTCCAGAGGAGGAGCAGAGAGGAGCTCTGCAGTCCAGGAGGAGGAGGAGGTCCCATCAGGTTAGCGTTGATCCCACCACTGCTTCCCTTTAATAAAACCTTGTTGTGTAAGTATATTCTGTAACTGTGTGTGTGTGTTTGTGTGTGTCCTCTGTGACTCCAGCCTTCATGAGGAGAGAGAAGCCAGGCCAGGCTGTTCAGGTGTCACCTGAACAGAGTGACTCTGAGGAAGAGGCCTCCTCTCGAGAGCCAATCAGAGCCTCCCTGGGAACCGTCCAAAAGATGAGCCAGAAGACGGCAGCAGACGGAGTCAGACTCCACTGTTGTGAGCAGTGCGGAAAAACCTTTAGTAGCTCTAGTAATCTGAAGACTCACCAGCGCATCCATACAGGAGAGAGACCGTACCATTGTCAGCAGTGTGGGAAAACCTTTAGTAGGTCTAATGAGCTGAAGATTCACCAGCGCATCCATACAGGAGAGAGACCGTACCATTGTCAGCAGTGTGGGAAAACCTTTAGTAGCTCTAATGAGCTGAAGATTCACCAGCGCATCCATACAGGAGAGAGACCGTACCATTGTCAGCAGTGTGGGAAAACCTTTAGTAGCTCTAGTAATCTGAAGCTTCACCAGCGCATCCATACAGGAGAGACACCATACCATTGTCAGCAGTGTGGGAAAACCTTTAATCGATCTAGTAATCTGAAGATTCACCAGCACATCCATACAGGAGAGAGACCGTATCATTGTTGGCAGTGTGGGAAAACCTTTAATCGATCTAGTCATCTGAAGACTCACCAGCGCATCCATACAGGAGAGAGAAAATCCCCTGAACACAAAGAGTGAAGAAACAACGGTTTCCAAACATCTCTAATCTAACATGGTCCTTCTTCCTGTTATGTTGAAAGGGCACATCCTTGTTATATCTTGTTAATCATATTAACTTTATTCATTTATTTGTAGTTATGAGTTATACATATCTTATTTTTATAAGCTTTGTGTGGGGGGAAATAAAAGAGCATATGAAGAATTTGGACAATCACGTCACAATTATTGATGAATAATCATTTACTATTCATATTATTCATTTATTTTAAAATAATTGTCACTGTTCACCCGTCCTTTAATGTTAATGGAAAAACAGAATAATGTCCGGTTTGGTCCGTGTTTTTTTGTCTTTTCAATTCGTAGAGAGTCTGCATGTTTGGTTTCTCGTTGTGAGTGAAGGACACTAAAAGCACCATTGTTCTGGCACTGCCAGTGTTTCTGTGTTTTAGTGCCACCTGCTGGTTACCTGTGATAGTAATGTTTTGCAGCATAGGCAGGAAGTGAGGTAATTCAGGAGGAAGCAGGAAGTGAGGCATTCTTGTAAGTATTTAAGTTTAACATTATTTAGAAAGTGGTTTTGACATGTTTATGCATTTTTACATGTGGTTTATTAAGTGTTAATTTGCTAGTGTTTACCTTGCTGGGTAGCAGGAATAGCAGGTTCAGTGAGACCAGCACAACCATCACTGACCACGGTTCATTTATCCAATACCAACTTGTACAGGTCCTTCTCAAATAATTAGCATATTGTGATAAAGTTCATTCTTTTCCATAATGTAATGATAAAAATTAACTTTATATTTAAATATTTCAGGTCTTTTATTGTTTTAATACTGATGATTTTGGCATACAGCTCATGAAAACCCAAAATTCCTATCTCAAAAAATTAGCATATTTCATCCGACCAATAAAAAACACCGGAAAAATAATAAATAACTACAACTGAACTGACATAGATAGAGAAGAAGCGCTGAGACTGTTTAGCCAATCAGGACGCAGAACACAATGCACTGTGAGAAAAAAAAAAACATTTAAAAAAAATCCGCGAA
>OMKN01077261.1:0-19329 GCA_900302345.1 Melanonus zugmayeri
GACACTTGTGGAGAGGGACGCATGGAAATATATATATCCCAAGAATGCAACAATTTACCAATAACTCACCTGTTGCAATACTTCACTTCTCTCATATGATCAAGTATCTTGGACTATGTCCACTCTTACACTGTTTGTTGTTAAGCATGGTCAGGCTTCGCCAATATCAGCTCTTGTAAACCATCTATGCTAAATGCTAATAACAGTCAGAAGAGCGAATTGAATTCCAACGTCCCTGTGGAGCGCTGACGTTGACTGCTAATTGCATATGTACTTCATTATGTCAATTACAGTAATGAGAAGGAATGTACCGTTATGAAGTTATACGCAGAGCTGGCACTGTGATCTGGCTCCAGAGATCCAGCTTGGTTTGGTAACACCCCATCAAGTCATCATGTCAACATCACTTTCCTTGTAAATCCCTAATATGTGTCCCAAATATGCAGTGTCTCTCTGTGTGTGTGAGAGAGAGAGAGAGAGAGAGAGAGAGAGAGAGAGAGAGAGAGAGACTTTGAGGATTTTGTACATAGTTCTGCCTGTCTTTATTTAGCTTTTTTTAGCAGCAAGTGTCGCTCTCCTGCTGCTAATACCCCAGAATATATTGAGTCAATCTCCAGAGACAAACCATCTTCCTGAGAGGGGCTGTTAATAGAAAACACACACACACACACACAGAAAGAGAGAGAGAGAAAGGAGCAAGAGGGAAAGTGTTTATTGCTCATGCACACATGCACACTCACACACACACACACACACACACACTCACACACACACATGGCAATCTATATGTAGAAGAAAATAGAACAGAAAGAGAAAAGATATGTATAATACATGTTGAGGGGTTATGTAGTATGTGTAGGGTGTGGACCTATTGCTAGATCTATCTAGGCAAGGACTAAGTGGGGTGAACTGGGAGCTAGCTAGCTGCTTGTCTCTCTCTCTCAACACATGTTGGTGCAGTAATAACCCATATTGAGTTGTGACGTACAAAGGGGGGCAAACTAAACCTAGGCTTTAAAACATAGCAGATATGCATGTTTGGACTAAAACTATATATTACTACAACAAGGCCTTTATTCGTGTTATGCAATCCAGGTACTTTGGCCCAGGACAGACTTGTGTGATGGGCTTTTCCTTTCTGATCACATGATCACAGATACAACTCATCATACGTCATTTAGTGGTGAAGTAATACCAGTTTACACCCTGGTGCCGCCAAGGCATTATATGTATTAATCAGATGAAATGATGTGATGTCACGTGGCACTAGCTTAGACGACCTAGTGATCATATTATCATGGTTATTCATTTAAGTAATTCATTACATAATTACTTAATTAAATAATTACTTAATAATAACATGTAATTATAATAAATAAGAAAAGCCATTCAAGTATCACATTAATCAATTACCCCAAAAATATATGAAATGAATTAAAAAGCAATAAGCAATAAAAACCTTATTCAATACAAAAATATTCACACACTATGCCACTGGGTGAACGCATACACAGTATTATGAAGGAACAGTATGGTGTAATCACACACTATGCCACTGGGTGAACGCATACACAGTATTATGAAGGAACAGTGTGTACTGTATATGAGATTCCAGGCTAGAACCTTGTAATCTTTAACTATGTTGGCTTTAAACAAAAAGGGGTGTCTGTGAAACAAGCGAACTCATTAAAACTCTACTTAGTCTCCTGAAACGCACAGAATAATCCTGGCCCTCTAAACACCATGCATATATTGATGTCACAAGGCCGACAGGGATAGTGGAGTAAACCCTGTTATTACACACCAAACAACACTGAATTCTTTCCTGTCATGAACCCTGTTTAAAACACCATTAAACCCATGCAACACATGCACATGCACACACTTGCATTTACACATTGTGCATGTGCACATAATTCATATGCGTGTATTTACTTCCAAAGACACACACACACCCACACACCCCCACAAACACGCACGTGCAAACTGCTTAAAATACCAGGACGTGTGTCTCGGGTCCTCAGAAGCAGGTGTCAGATAAGTGTGTTTTGGTTCCAGGTTCTCTCAGATAACAGCCTGCCCACTGTCAACCACGCCAATTATCTCCACTCTGCCTGTCATCCAGCTGATGCCAGCCGACACCGCCTGCCAGGGTACCATCAAACAGCTCCTTCATTAACACTCACTCCAAACAGGGCACGGGGACACAGGGCATGGGGAAAGTCACTTTGTCCCCCCCCCTTTGTTTCCTCCATTCATACATTCATTTTATTTACCGCATTGTCTGAGTCCTAGTAATAGTACGAAACGTCAAGGATGGGTCCCAACATCAGGGCCTAGGAAAAGTGTGTTGCAATTATGGCTATTAGTGGAGGATGTGAGCGGTTAGCCGGACCTGGAGGCGCACAGAGAGCAGTAAAGAGCACTGGAACAACATCAAGCAAACCACAATCCCTAGGGTCATCCGGAACCTTCTGTTGACCTTGTTGCAGCTCCGTAGGCCTACAGCCGTTTACTCACCACCTGGGCCATAAAAGATTCGATCACAATGTCATTTTTTGATTTGCCTTGTTTACGTCCATACTAAACGCATGTAACGTGTTCGTTTGGCCCTACATGCGTCAGCTACGTATACGCGTGCGTGAATAATGGATGCTTCACGTGAGCCATGGGACAGAGGGAGCTTTGAATATGAAAGAGTATGATGCAAAGCTCTCTCTGCCTCTCACACATGAGGAGCCGGAGAGGCGTGCTCATAGCACTTGGAGGGCCATGGTGGCCAACTTGAGTACTGACCACGCCTTTAAAAAAATGCTTTCAGGGTTTTGTTCATTCTGGGGCTGCAGGGCTGCCGGCTCCCCTGTAAATGACGTCAGTTTCAATAAGCGTAGGAAAAATGTGTGGCATCAGCAGGTGGCGGGTAACCATATCAGCCAATAAGAAGCTACGCATGCGTTACACGTACCTGTGTGAAGTTGGCACCATTATTCGTTTGGGCATTGTTTGTGCACGACGAATGTGCTCATTTAATTTTTAAGTTATTAAGGTTTAATTTTTTTCACTCAGCATCCCAATAATGTCTGAATCGGTCCAAATGGGTCTCATTCGTTTGTGCACGACAAATGAACATTTGTGCTCATACCGTTTTTGAGATATTAAACATAACATTTTGTAAACATTTGACGTCACTCAACCTGCGAAGTTGGCACCCCAACTTCACCCCAAGTAAAAAAAAACATAGAAAACTTCTGGTCGTTTGTGCATGAAAAATGAACATTGTGCTGTTTGTCCTTCATCCCCTCATTGAATAGAGTGTGTATCCACTGGGTGGCAATGTTGTAAAAATATATCGTCGTCTGAAAGCTGAGAAAAAGTGTATTGGGGATTGACTTCAAGTGACAGTGAAAGTTGAGGTGAGGTACAATGTAATCGCCAATTTATAATTATATGAGGCTGTAATTGAAGGGATGGACGTATTTGTCCATGTTTTATTTAGCACAGTAAACTTGATTTCAATCTCTTGTTCATCAACGTTTGCAAAGCGTGCTTTAGGGTGTATGCCAATCCTAATGAATTACGATATCAAATTGTTTTCAACAAAGTAGGCAATAAATGCTTTGTGGAATAACCCAGGGATACATCTGACAGATGTTAGATAGCTTTGATACATGCATGACTTTACGCACCTCTCAGAAGACAAAAGCTGGTGCACAGGAAACTATTGTATCGAAGCGTTTTCTCAGATCCTTGATTGCGTCACTTGTTAGAAATATGAAGATAATAATAACAATAACAATAATAATAATAATAAATATTAAATATAATATAAAAGCACAAATGTTTATTCTTCGTGCACAAACATGCACAAACGAATGAGACCCATTTGGACCCATTTGGACATTCTTGGGGTGCTGAGTGAAAAAATGTAACCTTAATAACTTAAAAATTAAAGAGAGCACAAATGTTTTACATTTTTGGGGGTCCAACGTCGCAGGTTGAGTGACGTCATATGTTTATGTTTAATATCTCAAAAACGCTTTGAGCACACATTCTCATTCTTCATGCACAAACGTTCACAAACGAAGCACAACCAATCAGAAATAGTTTGACATGTTTTTTGAACATATGGGGGCCAACTTCACGCAAGTGTTACACGTAATAGCATGTGTTTAATCTAAAGAGGTTTATCACACTGGTTTGCATCTAATGCAAACCAGTGTGGTGTTGGGGTTTGGTTCCCTTTTTTGTGCTTGGAGTTGCTTCTGGACGTGGTTAGATACACTCTAATTAGGGCTCATCTTTGCTGGGTGCTTGGCTTGTTTGGTTTTTTTCATGGAAATGATCTTGAGATAATGTGACCTGTTTATGTATTACATCTAAGTGGTGGCGAGGCGAGGATCCAGCTGAGCAAATACATTAAGTGTGATGGTGGTCAACACAAACCGAATCATAACAAGCGACAGGAGCGAAGAAGAAAGAGAGCGTCAGAGGAAATGAGGACATAATGGAGGAGATGAAATTGCGCCATTACTAAAGCAGCACAGATGACATACCAGCAGTGCTGGATGTCAAGGATTGCTTTCTATGCTGACCTGCACACAGGAGTGCAGTGCACTGTGTGTAAATACACACTAGTAGGTACACAGGCATTTCTTTGAATGAGGTCATTTCACTACTTTTACTTATCCACATTTTAAGAGACATGCACACACACACACGCACACACACTTAAAAGCAGCAGTTTAAAATAAAACTGCCAAGAAATGACTTCAAACCGGCGTGGAAGAAGACAATAAGCAAGAGGCGCTGGACCGTGAGGTAATGGGCGGCTAGCTCGCCAGTCAATAATAAAATACTGACATCAGTTCCATCTGAAGCGGATTGGCAGCTAGCAACGCCGTAGCTATTCCGCGGTCTGTGGGACTACGAACAATGTTATTCTCCAGATAGAAACGAATGTCAAGTGAAGAGAGAGGAAAAGAGGAATGGAAGATAAAGAGGGGCATTGATGCATTCAAAGACACACATGGACCTTCAAAACCCGCATTTACTTTCAAAGCTATAACCCAGTTACTGAATGAGATGTTAGGCTAGGCGTTGGATATTGTGAGCTAATGCCTCGGTCCTCATCCAAGCCAAGAAATAATAAAAGTAGTCTTAAGACTGACATCGACTCCATCTGAAGCTGGTTAGCAGCGAGCATGCC
Source organism: Melanonus zugmayeri (assembly GCA_900302345.1). Lineage (NCBI taxonomy): Eukaryota > Metazoa > Chordata > Actinopteri > Gadiformes > Melanonidae > Melanonus > Melanonus zugmayeri. The sequence continues at coordinate 5,207 of OMKN01077261.1, forward strand.
TTAGGTATTGCATGGTTCTTCTAGCCAAAGCCTTATTCAGTATTATGGGCCTGTGGACCCTAAAACTAAACATGCTATTAATCAGGTAGAAAATATGGTTCCTATTCCTATGCTGCTGTGGAGAAAGAGGGGAACAATTTATTTCCCTTTAATCGGGCATTTTTCTTTGTATCAAGCCTTGAAAGCATCAGGGAACTTGACTCACACACATGCGCAAACACACACTTAAACGTACGTTTCAACGTTTACTGACAAGAAGGCTGTGATATTTGGCCCCCGTTCTGACAACACTGTTGTGCTGTGGTTGGACGAGGCCATTTTGCATTACTTTGCTGATCTGTCAAGAGCTCTGCACAGCTGTTATGGGCCACGTATGTGGTGCTGCAAACAAGGACTGCATAATAATGCAACCCCGCAGACCTCTGCTGAGCTCAGTTGACACATTTAAAGAACCAGAGCAGAAACAAGGAAAACACCAGAAATGTTTTTTATCTGGCAGTAAAAAAGTCTCTCTCTCTCTCTCTCTCTCCCTCTCTGCTGACCTTCAAATGCCAGACTTGCTGGCTCAGAGCTGGATGCCTCCAGACCATCACCCTGTGCTAAGAGGACCTGGGAGAACACACTAAAAGGTTACTTATGAAAGAGTAAGAGAGAGAGAGAGAGAGAGAGAGAGAGAGAGAGAGAGAGAGAGAAAAGTGATGTGGTTTACTTACTATGGTGGTTTTGAAACAAAAGAATTAGGATTTGTCTTATCACTGTGCTGACACTGACAACAGGCATGACAAGGTGCAAGGACAGAGAGATAATGCTTATGTATAGATAGAGAGAGGTTAGGGCAGTGTTTCCCAAAGTGGGGGGGGGCGCAGGGAAATGGGCTGGAAGGGAGAATTGAATGTATTGTAGTGAGAAGGAAAAGCTCAATCGCAGACTATATAAAAGCACAGGCAGAACGAACACAAGAGTAAGCAAATGCATGAATTAATGATCCAATGTGAATGACTTCCTATGCGTGTGCAACAAAGTGCAAACTTTACTTAGTGTTCTGTAAATATGTTCCAATGCGGACAACCGGCTATTTTTTCAATGCATCACTTTGCTGAGCTAGGGGTTCATTCATTTAATATGAAGGGAGTAGGGGGGGCTGACGTTTGGGAACCAATGGGTCAGGGGGAGGAGGACTACTGAACTCCTGGGCATGGACAGAACTTCTCAGAGAGGAACAAGAGTGGGGAAAAAAAGATGGACGGGGGAGAAAATGAGCGAGCCGGGCTCTGTCGGCTTGACCGGTGTGGAGGTAGTGCGCACGCCAATTAAAACCCTGCTCGTCTATCACGCCAGGTAATGACTGATTATCCTGAAGGGCGCACGTGTGGACAGGCACGTGCACAAGCCGATTCCTTGTACATTGACATGTGCGTCTTGTTTGTGCCAACACACTTGTGTATGTTAAGTGTATGCGTGTGTGTGTGTGTGTGTGTGTGTGAAAGTACGTGACTGGGATGTATACACCCGTTCGACTTGAAATGTAGGAACCTGTGTGCCCATAAGAAGGTTTATGTTGGCTGTGTGTGTGTGTGTGTATTTGATAGTGTGTGCAGATACAGTATATAACTGTATGTAAGGCTTTTAATGACATGCACGTACATACACAAACCACATGGAATGTTTCCCTCATTAACACTCCTGGAAGGCTCTCTGTATAATCTCTTAAAACGCTGATCTACAAGCGCTCTTATGTATGCGTTTCTTGCACGCCCACTGTGTGCGCATGTGGCGACACCACTATGTATGTATACCACCCTGTGTGTGACGCCATGTATGCCTGCGTGTGTTTCCAGAGACTATTGGTAACGCTTTCCAATCAGAAATCTCTCGAGCTATTGGCGCTGATTCCATCTCGTCCGCGAATATGCTACCACACAACTACCCCATATCCACTGCAGACGAAATGACATGAGATGTCACTCACTCACCAAATACTATTGACGTGCAGAGGTACAACTGAAACTGTTCCTCGTAAGCTACAGGAAATGTGTCCTTTAAAAGGCTCAACTCAGTGTCCCAAGCTATAGCCAATTCAGACTCCTTACCTGCACAGTCACCTGAGTCTCGCTCACAATGATCCATCATCTTATGGGACCCATCCAATCACTGATGCTGTATTGATCAGAACGGGAATGCTTTGCTACATCTTCCATGGTGTGTGTGTGTGTGTGTGTGTTGTACAGCTAACGTTGTTAGCGGAGTAGGTCACTGGTGTATGAAGTATGTGTGTGTGTGTGTGTGTGTATAAATCAATGTGACATTAACTAAATAAGCAGTGCTGGAGAGGTGGGCTTTAATGAACAGGGCTGTGAGGGTGACATGCCAAGTAAGTCATGAGAGGAACATTCCCTGTGGAGAGGGGGAAGAAATTAATAAGAGAAGAAAAAAAAAGAGCTTTGCGTTAAATTACATGACATTATGGGGAAACATGGGGACAAGAGAGTATGTTGGGAGAACTTACTAAAAAGTATACATTTAAAATGTATTTAAAAAAAATAAAAGTATAGCCCAAGTATAGGGCTTGTACATCGCAACGTCACATTGCAATGACTGCCTCCATTTTGGGAGCATAGGAGCATTGGATTGTTAGTTATTATGTTGGTAGTCATGGTTTTTTGGTCATTGTTAAGTAATGAATCGTGAACTGGTTTGTCATTGGGAGACATCGTTGTGTTTGAACCTGCCACAGCGTTTCTCATGCGAGATGTGGCAAAACAAAGTTTTCATTAGCCTAGGTTATGGTATATTTACGTTGATTTAGGATTTAGAGTATCGCCAGCATAAAATCCCATGATGCATTCTGATGTACAAGCCCTATAGCCATATAACCAGTCTATCTGAGCTCTGTCTGACTCAACTGCACACAATGGGAACACGTGGTCATGCAGGCTATAGACTACAGGCAGGATGAATTCATGATGACAGCAAACTGGACAATATTACCAGAGAGTGTGGTGGCAATCAGTGGCGGACTCAGGAAGTGCCCTTGGCTGCCCTTCACATGGGAAACAATGATTGGGTGCTCCCTAAGGGTGCCCCTTCATTCAATACATTATGATGATGTGCCCTCTAGAGCAAGAACATTCGATAATGTGTCTTAATGAGTGCCCTTCTAGTGGAGAACACATGATGCAGTGCCCTATAAGGTGCCCTTACAATGCTCTAAACTTGACGTTCCCAATGGGTGCCCTTCCCATGGAAAAGGGTCTCATTATGAATTGCCCTCTATGACGCCCCTACATGACAGCGTCCCAAAGGGTGCCCTGGATGCAGTGCTTTACAGTACTCCTACAGGTGAGAAAATATGATGAAGTGTCCAATTAAGTGCTCCTCTAATGGAGAAGTGCCCCTCCAGTGGATAAGATGTGATGCAGTGCTGTAAAGCGTGTCCTTAATGTGTGAGAAGTTTCCTAATGGATGTCCCTGCCGTGGGGAACGTGATGTGGTGCAATATAGGTGTCCTTACAATGGGATACACTTGAGGTTCCCTACGGGTGCCTTTCTGATGAAAAGCTCATGAAGTGCCCTCTTAGATGCCCTTCCAAGTGAGAAAACAAATTTCAAGAACACATTTGTAGACATAATTCAGTTTAGTAGCCTGGCAGTCAATACAACCTCACCTCGATGTTTTGTCACAGGATTGGGATCAGTGTGAACTAACACTGACCAACCAGCTGGAATCAGTCACTCACAGCATTAGTTTATGTGAGTTTGTCACCCCATGTGAAGGTATTATAATACTTGTCCAGCTTTTTTGTAAGATGCAAATGACCTAAACATATAGCATGACTAATAACCAACATATCTATCCCTCTGTTTTACTTAAAGATGTATGGTTCCCTGTGTGTTTTTATCATAGAGGTGAGGTTATACTTTTAATCTGGATCGCCTAATAACATAATGTTAATCTTAATAACGGATGAGGACTATTTCATCATACATGATGCATCATAGCTTTTTGCGCGCTGGTGGGGCCCCATGTCGTGCAGTAGGTGCCCTTTTTATTCTTAAAACAGCCTGAGTCCGCCACTGCAACTGGCCATACTTATTACTTAGATACTTAGATACTTTTTAACTTAGTTAAAAATAAATGATGTCAGATGTACATGTTGATTTGTCTAATAATCTTAATGTTATAAATAAAGGATCTGTGAGTGTTGGCAGTGATCAGGCTTTATCAGTAACAGCTAAATATCTCCACCATCGCTTACAAATAGCAACACCATAATTATGACAGTATCCAACAGCCAAAATAGAAATATGCTAGAATATACAAAAAAATATATTATAATAATAATACTTTTGATTAATAATAATAATAATAATAATAATACAAATAATAATTAAAACACACTGCATGAATACAGAAATATATGTGTGGGTCATTTCTTCTGGAAGTCTGGTAAGAACTTCAACTCCAAACACACATATTATGATGGCCTCTGGGAGGTAGTCAGTGCTGAAGACCATCAAGGGTCCTCTGGGTTTCAGTGTCCCTTTCCAGCACACTCAATGCCAGTTAAGAGTACAAAAATAAATAATCAAAGAGTCAAAATTCCCCGACCTCTGAACTCTTGGGTCCCTTGGAGATATTTTCTGTGTGGTTGCTGGTGTGAATGGGGTTACCCTCCTAATATGTGGCTCACCGAGACAGATAGAAACAGTGCTGCAACACAAGCGTAAAAGTACAACACAGTGAGATGACAGGCTCGTACGACTACATGTTGTTGCTAGAACTGAGCAAATATTCATATAATATTAATGTAGTGATGTAAGCGGACTAGATATGCATGTGTTTATATTAGCGCTACCTTTTGATTCTACATGTATTTTGGAGCCATCCGTTGAAGTTACTCTACAGGAAAGAAAGGTTTTTCTGCCTTCCCTCTGATCCAGCATAGACTCCAGCATCACTGTGCTGCCCAGTGCAATGGGGCTTTGGGACAAGGCAAATTCAAATCACACATTCAAACAATATCAGTCAGGAAAACATTCAATAACTGCACTTATTATTATGTTATTATTAACAAACATATAAAGCAACAGTTATGGATCTGCCTAGATGTATAGTCATAGTAAGAAATATATAAGTGCAATAGTCATTAATTGTAGGGCAACAAAACCAGATATTCTAAGGATAAATAGTGAGTTCCTCTCAAGTAATAAATTTTTTTACATTTCGTACTTAACTATAAGTAATTAAACGCATTTCTTACCTGCGGTAGTTGATGTTGAGGTTTGCAGTCATGACAGGTCCGCACAGGTAGGTGGCGTGTGTCCCGTTTACTGAGTCAATCATGGTTGCTATCGCCCCCCCGTGGACGTGTCTGCAACAACACTTCTATTAAACTCAACATACATTAAGTTATAACATGATATTTTGAAGAAGTCAAAACGTATTTATACGATTAGCATCTTATTTCTAACAAATATAGTATTCAAATAATGCAATATATAATATAGGAACAGAGGCATTGGGGTTTTTACTGGGAGAAAACCCCGCACAATTAACTCACCCTGGTGGGCCTTCTAGCAAATGTCCAGCCTGGAATATACACACACATTTTTCCTTTGTTTTCTTAATGAACATAACGTATTCAAATCCTGCCCCCGGGACTTTGATGTTCCGTGTAAAAAGTCGAGCCTCCGAGTGGATGACCTGGCTGAGATACACTCCACCTAATGAGTTACAAACACACATTTAAGAAAACAATGCTAGAAATTGTTTTATGTTGAATTCCTGAGAAAACACAGCAGGCTATTCATTAAAATAAGTCCCTCTCTCTCTCTCTCTCTGGAGTATACAAGTGTGCTTTTACAGCATGTACACACACAATTATGAAAACACACACACAAAAACGTTCCAACCAAAGGCCATTCAGCGGCACCTGTAGCAAACTTGAGTGAGCGGTTGTAGCTTGGCAGTCTTCTCCACAGTCCTCCGTCCTCCACATCACACTGGCTGTTATAGAGGTCATACTGCTGCAGCATCTCTTTGCTCCAGGAGGGGTTTGGAAGACTGAGGTCTCTGGGCTGGGCGGAAAACGGCCACGACAAGCTCTGTGTTGTATAAACAAACGCATCACAGCCATTCAAACTGTGTAATACTGTGTAATAGTCTACTTTGTACTTTAAAACTCACCTTGAAACGACACATTCAACACGAATTACACAATTGAGAAATCCATAGTCTTTTTTGCATTGGACTTAAATGTAACGCAAGTGTTTTGACGTACCACGGGCCGGATGAGATCTTTCTTGAATGGAGGAAAGAGGTTCACGAAGCTTTTGGACATTCGACCGAGGATGGCCATGCCCACACTGGACCCCATCATGTGCTCAACACTCAATGTGAACGATGTTGTTTTGATAAGCGAGAACATGTATCTGACCAAAGGATAAGGAATGATACGCAACTACGGTAGGCCTATATATCCTAATAGTAAGATTATTGCGCAATGACCGTTTGTAGTGACATTGAGGGCTGTCATCTGTCATCCGCTCCCGGCTCTTTCTCGCGTGGAGCTACAACTTCCTGTCCGAAGATAAAACACGACGTCATGTTGGTCACGTGACACACGCACAGGCGCAGTTGCAGATCCAAGCAAGAGTACCTGGCTGCAGACAAGATGGCGGACCTCCGCAAGTGTGGAGGGTTTTAAGGGCCGAAACGAAATATATAAATAGCAAATACATATATAATAATATAATTAAATGTTTGAAGAAATGAATAAATACATAATTATGTAATTTAATGTGTAATTGTAAATAAATCAATCACAAATTAAATGACACATTAAATACATAAATGTTAAATGTGTGTATTTATTCACACATATGTATATATTTACACATTTGTATATATTATTTAGTCATTCGTTTATTCATTTATGTATTTACTTATTCATTTATTCACACATGTATTTATAATTGTGTGTATTTAATAGCCCATATCATAAAGAGCAACTGGTATGGCGTCACATTTATGTCATATGTCGTGAGCGTGATAAAACATGTTCACGAGCAAATTATAGTTTCACACGCGCAGATATTAATAGATATATCTATTATATATTAATCAATATATCAATAGAGTTGTACAGGCAGCTGGGAGCGGGAAACAGAGCATAGGGAGAGGCAAAGAATGACCCCTGCGTGTGTTGAACTGAGCAGCGCGCGCACAAGCAGCCGCCACGTGCAAGTCGACGTGACCTTTGACCTTTTAGGGGCGGAGACCCAGAAAGGCCCTGATCGGTGTGCTCGGTCACTTTTATCGCGATCACACCCACACAGACCTCCTTGTACCTTGCTTGACAGTACAAACGTGTACAATTCAGTTGTATTAAAAGTACATTTTGAGTAAGCGAGAGGAGAAGTCTAGACTCTAACTGGAGGGAGGGATGCAGTGTCATATACTGTCAATCATATTTACGGAGGTGGTTAAAGTCAAGTCATTCTATGGCATAGTCCCAGTAAACGGTTTGATAAACTCAACTATCACGATCACTACCATTATCTAATATTGTAGTTTCACTGCATGCACGTTTACATTTGGCCTATATTGTATTTTTAGACGATTTTATTCATTTCGTGTCAATTTGTACTATTATTGTTTTGTATCTTATGCTGTGGAAGCGGCAATGTGTGCTTTGGCAATGTGAATGTACGTTTTCCATGCCAATAAAGCCCTTTAATCTTGAAAGATTATGGATTATGGTGTGTATATATCTATCTATATCTATATCTATATATATAACATTACTGGTAGACACACACACACTATTCATAGGTCTACTAGTATTCAACGTCTAAAGCTAAATTTGAGGGCTCGAACCAGGCAGATTGCACTGACGAAAGAGGCCGAGAGAGAAGAAAGCCATTAGCCGCTGGGTATTGGTATCAGCTATCAGTGGGAACCCAATCTTTCACGAACGGTGTTGTAGTCCGTTTATATGAGTGAGCGCACAGCAGGGGGCGGTAGTGGAATACGCCTCAAACTACTGAGTGGCTATGGGTGCCCCGCAGGTGGGCAAGGCTAAATCAGGAAGAACAAAATAGACATGAAGCTAAACAAGACCTGAGACTGTACAAACAGAATGTAGACCATGTTGTATGGCCAGGGGCCACATTTGAATGTTGTAATATGACATTTTATTATCAAAGTTACAGTTTGGAATATAGACTGCTACGTGCTGTAAACAACATTGTGAGTATAGAAGTCTAATTGCCATTAGCAGACAACACAAATCATGCTGTCAATTTACAATTGTTAAAATTCCAGTTCTTCAACAGGAGGTGATCCGGTATGTAACAAACTATGAGCCAGCGGGCTGAGGTGTACAAACAGGTTCAGCCACAATACTCTGTTCTAAAAGGAATTCCATTTCACACACACACAAAAGTAGGAATGTCTACATTATAAAACATTAATTGATAACTTTGAGAAACAACATATTGTGAAGAATTAGATTGGACATGGAGGGCATGGAACACATTTCATCGTTTGGCTTGAGCATTGCTGCAGAGTTTCCTGTAATGACAAAAAAAACAAATAATTTTATTTGTATATTTAATGCACTTAGTCTTGAGCTGTAAAACATTTGAGAATGAAATCCAATTTTACTCAGTCTCAAGTCATAGCCATTTTGAGCATACGTGGGTTTATTGGATTTCATTTTTCTGTATTTAAAAAAATGTGCTTGCACATGTTTCAGATGTCTTACCGTCCTTCTTCTTTTGTCTCATCAAGAAATGTACAAATTGCCTTGTCTCTATCCAAAATCTGCTGTTTTAACTGTTGGATCTCCTCCTCTGCCTTTTTTTTTGCTTCATTGTGTTCAGCTGTGGACAAGGATTTCATGGCAGAAATGTGACAGTATATATGTAAGGGATAATGCCCAACGAGGTGTCCATTATCAGGAATGAATGGACGACGGGGAGGCCAGAACCGTGGTTCTGGACGGTTGCCGCCGCAACGTCCATTGATTCCTGATAATGGACACCTTGAAGGGCATTATCCCGCTTATACCATGGTCACTTACCAAAGATTAAAAACAAGGTTTGTTGCTTTATATTTTGGGGCAATTCGCTCTAAAAATAAAAACTTTCAGGCATCGCTTTATCTGGTTCTGTGGAAACACCCGTGGGTAAAAAAAACACCTTAGAAAAAACAAAGAAACAGCATTGTGTAGACTCCTACGCAATGCAAACACTAATTTACGACTCCAGTCAATAGGACGAACCTAGGATACGACTTGGCAACGGGAGATAGAACGGTGTCCATTATCAGGAATTAATGGACACCCTGCAGCCAATCAGAATTGAGTATTCATCCAGACCATGGTATAAGAAAACATAATGTTGACCCATGAGGACGGAGTTCAATGAATGCCAATAAAATGAATGGAGGGTGTTAGGGCTGCAACTAACAACCATTTTCAATGTACAATAATCTATCATTTGTCTTTTCGATTAACCATTTAGTCCATAAAACGTCAAATAATGGTAAATGCCCACAAGTCATGAGAGTAAGCTTTTTTCAAACAAATGTCTGTCTGAAGCATTTACTTTATAATCTGAAACAGAAAACCAATCAAATAATTAGCATTTCTGAAGCTTATGGGCAATGATAAATTACGTGAAATCAAGTTTCTGGAAAATTAGCCAAGTTTAAATTAGCCAAGTACCTTAATTCAATTAAGGTATGCCATCTGTGATTGACCCATACTGCAAATCAACACCGCCTTACCATTGAGTTTAGAAAGAGCCTGTGTGGTTTCTGTCTTCTTTTTTTCAGCCACTTCCTGAAAAATAAGAGGTCAGTTGAAGGGAAAGTATTGGCATCGAAATAGTACAGATTGTATATAGTACTGTATAGGCCTACACCAAATTGTAAATGCAGCAAGCAATAATGTCAATGACTTTTACCAAAAGGTGTGCATTCCTTAGTTTCTAAATGTTTACCCACCATACACAGTTCAAACAAGACACTAATCCATTATTGGAATTTCTATTGAAGCAGTGCAATTCCAGCCAGCAAGTTAATGGCCTGATTCTGTGTCAAAGTACAACAGGTGTGCACAACTTATTTACCAGTCTTTGAGTTAGTGTGTCTCCCTTACCTTGTCTGTGTTACACGTCAATAGGCTACTGGTCATTTTCTCTACAGATTTACTGATGTCCACCTTCTTCTTAGCCAGTTCTTCTTTCTTTTTGTTCAGAGGTTCCAGCTGCTTGTTTAGCTCCTGAATTTTGTGTTTTTCCTCAATAATGGCGTGTTCTTTCTGCTTGAGCTCGCCCGAGCTCTCCATCATGCGGGTTTTAAGACTCCGCAGTCCTAGCTCCTGCCGCACAGCCTGGTATATCATCACGACCATCACACTGACACTGAGAAACGCCAACACAGGCACAAACTTCATCTTGGTAGAGACAAGAAAAGGCAAATGGCAGGTTGTTGTCGTGCATGCCCTCTCTTTCTCTAATAAGGAACAACCGCATTCAAAGTTATTCCACCTGTAACTGGCTCCACCTGCTGAACAAGATACTTGGGCGTGACCAATCATAACTGCTGGTACTTCCTTGTTTGTTTCCTTTCTCTCTCTCTCTCTCTCTCTCTCTCTCTCTCTCTCTCTCTCTCTATTAAAATGACTGCTGCTTTAGTCTCAAACATTTCATAAACATTTTATAAGTCTCATATGTGGTCAGATTCTTTTTTTTTAATGAGAGATGATGGTTGAAGCATATGTTTAAAACTTTAAACCTAACTTTCCATAATACTAACATGAGTGTAACATGACATGGTGACTGGCCCAGGGGGCGGGCCAAGGTGAGCGCTGCAGAGCCAATAATTGACACCTGTATACTTTTGTTCCGTTTTTTTCAAAGGAAGGGAAAGGTAGATGCTTCTCAGCCCAGGGATTCAAGCGACAGAAGCCACTAATCCAAATCAGCCTTCAAGTCGAATCTAGTCGAGTTTTTGTTTAACAAATCTTCCAAATTAGAGGCGACTATTTTACTAATACTAATACTAATGGGGCCCTGTTAACCTTTTAATGCCGTAGTCCAGATTGTATCCAGGAAGGTGGTATATTAATTATTAATAATACACGCCTAGATTTATTTGATCCTCTGGAGAGTACACACGGCGCTACCAATAAAGATTCCCAAGAAAGATGAGGCTAAACGTCTTGCTGGTCTTTTCAGTATTTGCGAGTGTGGGATTGTTCTGGCTTGTGACTCGACGGAGAAGGGAAGAGGAGCGAGAACTCAAACACAACAGGTTTCAGGCCATCAAGCTCCGCGTCACCGGGGAAGTGCTGAGGGAGTACGGGGACGAGATCTCCAAAGTGCGACCACGCATCGAGACGGCCCAGGCTGAGCTGAAGATGCTGGAGGGTGAAGTCACCGGTGTTCTGGGTAAGGAGACGGAAAAGAAAGCCGAAGTGGACGCTTGTGAGAATGTCATGGTAAGTCAAAACTTCAGACCCACATGTCTGTGGGACGTAGGATCAAATAATATCGTGGACTGGTACGCACGAAATATGAATCGTATATGTTGTCGAAAACCGCTTCATTTAGGATGCTGAGGAATGTCAATGGGTAGGCTGTGTCACGTTTTATATTGTATTTAGTTCATTTTAAAGCCTTGACATTTTTAGCCAGTGGACACTATTGTAAACGGTATCTTCGCGTTTGCACGGAAAAGGCAAAACCGCCCTCCGCCATCTGTCCACCGTTTCGTTGCAGCGTCAGTAAATGAGGAAGCCAACCTATGTGAACTGTGTATGCCTATGGAACATGCAACTGATGCATTCCAAGAAACTTGCTCAACCAGTGCATTACATGGATGTATTGAATATAGCATAGACAAGTCCAGTACGTCATGCATCTATCACGTTAATTGTGGTGGAGGTGCCTAATTTGGCACAGAAAGTCAATTGCAAACAAAGCTCAACAACACGTTTCTAAATATGAAATTGTATTTGGGTACATATAATTTATTTGTATCCCCAAATAAGTAGCTGTGCATTTCTTTTCAACCCATAGAAACAGATAACAGACAAGTTGGCATCAGTTGAGTCAGAAGTTGGTAGCAACAATGGTAAGTGACTTAAACACTTCAAATCAATTAATTCAACACACATTCGACACTGGGCTAAAATCTAAAACCACATTCTAAAAAGTTTGCGTTGCAAGTGTTTTATAATGTAGACCTAAACCCACAGAGGAATTTACAAAGCAGAAGACCAGCTGGGAAGCGGAGGTTGCATCTCTAAATAAGCAGAAAGATGAGCGAAGCAAAGTGTGCGACTTCATTAAAATGGATTCAGAAATGGCCAGGTACACTAACAACTATACTAGGAGTTGTCTGAGTTCTTTATACCATGGAGTTAATTGTATATTCTATTCATCCACATACATCATGCTGTAGTCTTTTTACTCTGTTCTTAAAGGCAATTGTGTGGTACGGAGGCCCTTAAGCCAAAGGAGGCCAAGGCAGAGGCCCCTAAGCCAGAGAGGAGGCCAAGGCAGAGGCCCCTAAGCCAGAGGAGGCCAAGGCAGAGGCCCCTAAGGCTTAAGGCAGAGGAGGCCAAGGCAGAGGACCCTAAATTATAATGAGGTAAGCCTATTTATTAAACAGTTTGGGACTTACATTTTGGAGTGGAAATAATGCATGCTGACTGAGAAGGTTTAGGCTATCTTGAAAGAATCGTAATGAGTTGTGAAATACCAGGTTCACGCTTTCTTGTGATTTACTTTTAATCACAGTACATTTCAATGTACAATGTTCAACCGTTGAAGCGCGCGAGTATCCATACATTCACATAAGAGTTGCTTGTAATCGATTGTTGTTTGAAATGTGCTCTGACATGACGCTAACTTTGAAGAGGAATTTCACTTTATAACACTTCTCAGGTCATTCTCACGCCTACCCAGGCTTTTGTATGCTGCACAACAGTTTTTAGGTTGCTTGCGTCAATATTTGGATATTTGATACCCATGTAAGCACGTCCTCGAGTTCGACACTAAACTGCCTGGGTCTACTTCCTGCATTTGTAAAGGAAAGCAACAAAAGAGCATAAAATATTAACATAATGAAATAACTAATCGAAAAATGAAGGGCAACACATTCATTAGAAGGACAATGTCAGTCATGAGAAGCAGGGATGTGTGTTTACAATGAACATGGAGTTTGGCGTTGGTGCGCAAAACAAGGGAGGCAGGGCGGCTAATTCCATATCAGCAGACATTAGAGCCGGATAGTACCCTTGGTACCTACCCCAGAGCAGTAGCTAAAACTAGCTAAAAGGGGGCACAGATTTGAAGTTTAAACAACTAAGTTCATTAAAAAAAACATTAAACATTAAAACTACATTTGGTGACACAACAACAGTAGTATTTCGATAATTATAACTTACAGTTGTGCTTTTTCTCCTCCGCCATTGCCATTGCCAAATTTGCCGCTGGTTGGTGCGAAATGCATTCTGGGATATTTGTCTGTCCCAAGTCTACACACGTCACCTCCGATGTAGACTCGATAAAATGGGCGTAGCGAGAACACATCCGGGTATTTGGTGCGTACTTGGCTACTTGCGTACTTGAGTATTGGAACAGTACTCGGGCTGGGACTGATGACGTTTCACAAGTCCACGAGAACACAAGTGCACACAAGTATGCGTATTGAGAAAGGCCCTGAGTGTGTGCACCCACTTGTGCAAGGTACAAGGTACAATTTGAGAGACATATTTGTTTGAGGAACAAGTCAACACTGGTATTATAATTATATGAAAGAACGAATAATAACGAATTACGCAGTTGAGAACTCTACTCTGCTAAAATCACCGTGGTGTGCTTCTATCTAAACCTTCATTAACCTTTTTAATTAGGCCTATATAGTTATAGGAATGAACAAACAAATCAAGCTGTTGAGAACTCCATACTCTACATCAGGGGTCGGCAACCTATGGCTCGCGTATAGTGGAGTAATGTGCGCTCCCCCGTCAACAATCGCAACCGCGAGCGTAGTAATGCGCGCTTGCACCCCCCCCCCCCTCCCACCCCCACACCCACCCCCCACA
>OMKN01077278.1:0-43125 GCA_900302345.1 Melanonus zugmayeri
CCATATCAGTTGCAGAAGCATATATACCCCCCTCTTCAATGTTCACAAGCACAATCATCTTTGTCCTGTCAATGTCATGTTTGTTAATGTCTTATCAGACATTGATGAAAATGACATATTGAAACACTTTATAGTATTCCACTTATTTCCATGTTACACACGAATACACATGCAAATAGAAATTGTATTTATTTGGATCAATACATGAACCATAAATGCAATATACCTGTATATGAAGGTGAATGTAATTCTCATTCATTGCATGAATTACTCCTGTAGCACTTTTTGACCAGCAGGGGGGGTTGTGTGCACATGAAGCTTCGAGTAATGAACCTTTTTGCGAACCATTTGGCTGGAAAGCTTCAAAGGCCAACGAAGCTTAATCTGCCCATCACTAATGTATGATGGATAGATCAGTCTACCAGCCTACCCAGTTGACTGTACCAATCGGTAGGCTGGGGGGACACTCCACTTGTTTTGTCAGTAGAGGGTGACAATTTTGAAACGGCTTGTAATAGTTAACCACACACCTGGTGGTAATAGGGGCCCTCTGGATTTATTGTAGGTCCAACTATCCATAAATACATCCAAGCTCATTAAACTGCACGTTTATAACCCGAAAGGATAAAATAAACCCAGGTAGGAGTAGACTACCAGAATGCGTTCAAATATTTGTGAAGACTACCGGAATTATACCAGAATAAAACAGATAATTATAGAAAATAAATTCCCTGCATGGTTCTAGTTGATTTAATGGAGTAAACGGCTGTAGGTTAAAATGCAGGTTTACACCCCCCCTCGGATTTATTGTAGGTCCAACTACCCATAAATAAGCTCATTAAACTGCAATTATATAACCCGACAGGATAAAATAAACCCGAGTAGGCTACCAGATTGCGTTTATTTGTAAAGACCAGAATACAATTACAGAAAATAAATCGACTAGAACGTGCACGGTTCTAGTCGATTTATTTTTAATGGAGTAAACTACTGTAGAAGTTAAAATGCAGGTTTACACCCCCCCCCCCCCAAATACAAACAATAGCAGAATTGTTCTATAGGGGAGGGGTTGATAGCGCCAGTATGGATATCCAAATATATGTAGGCCTAGCCCATTATAGCCATAGCGCAACATTTTCGCTGGCCTGACAGGGAAGGCCTGGAAGTGCATATCAGGACACTCATGAGGTCACCTAGGCGCACAATTGCATTAAAAAAAATGTACAGGTAGAGTAAACGCATTTTATTTTCACATTGAGACATACAAACGACTACAGAATATTTTACATTGGTCCCTTCTTCCAAGGCTACATAAAGTAGCAGCTCCGGTCCTCACTGGCAACAATTTGCGTCGCAGGTCTTGTCTTTGCACACGCACCCGGAGGCGCACTTGCTGCATCCTGATGGACAGCACGGGCAGCAACCTGCATGGAAAGACCAATCCGTTAGATAGTAGACCACAAGGTCATGCGGAGTGCAAGTTACCGGTCTGTAAACGGCATTATTTCAACGTCAAGACACCCTTACAGAATGACTCTCTTCGTCAAAGGAGAATTATCTTACTTTTCTTGCATGTGGTGCAGGAGCAGTTTACGCAGGTGCATGATGTGCCGCATTTGCAGGTTCCAGCTACAAACACAAGACAATATTACAAAATACTCTGCGACACACAGCGGCCACTTGCGTCCATCACATAATGTATAACAAACAACAAAACATCTGTATAACTCACTCTTGGAGCAGTCGCAAGGGTCCATTTTTTTCAGGTAGTGGTGAGTCCTTCTCTGCGTAGCGCGAACGTGCTCTTGTCTCGTTAGACTGAATGGTGTGACAGCATGTAGCTAGAGTGTCACTTTTATAGTGTCCGAACGGAAACAACCCCGGGTGCAAAACACACCCCCTGATTATTCTGCGCACGGGTTTGTGGAAAGAAGAGTGCATTCCTAAAGTTGGGGCGGGTGCAACTTTCTTTAAACCAAAGACTGGATGAATAAGGGTATAATTTCTGTTTTACTCAAACACAATGGAGACTTTTTTGAATTCCGAGAATTTACTCAGAAACTCAATTGTGTCTATTACCCAAAAATAACATATTCGGGTCTTATTAAAGCTGCCAAGTTGTAGGCTATAGTCATATACAATCCTTTGATTGTAGAATCCCCCCTTGGTTAATTGGTCATTTAGAAATCATTGAACTAATTGTAACTTAAATTCTAGCCCACATCATCATCCTTTGAGAAAAGGACTTTTCCCGAAATTAATATAGTACAAAATCTGGTCTGACCTTAACAAATGTCTCATCCCTAATACATGAACAGTAGGCTAAGCTAAAGGTCTTCCATAATCATGATCCTGTCATTTGTATTTCAGTTAAATCATCCCTGATAAGTCTACACTGTTCATTCTGTAACACTGCTGATAATCCATTTTTCACCCGTTTTGATTTATACTCAGCAATTGTAGAACGATGAGTCTTGTTTGATAGCTATTATGTTTCGACTCCTGTAACAAAAACAATCTTGTTTCTTCCGTGCAAGACCAACTCTTGCCATAAAGAAGATGCATTGTGCCGGCTTTGCTTTTTAAATCCCCTTTTACACAGAACCCAAACACTCCGGAACCAGAGATGTGACGTGTAACGTCAGCATCTAGTGATAAGTCTCACCTTTCAAAATGTCGATATGATTAAAATCGCTGTTTAGAAGTGTACCCCGCTAGCTCTACAACAGTAAAAAGCAGGTAAAAACTGTGTGGCCAGTGGAGCGGATTTGTGCGATCAGAAATACCTTGGAGGTTGAATAAATTCAGACAATACAGCAAAACGTCACACCCCTGTCCCGCCATGCCGGCTTAACCTTTTTACACACAGACGTCGATCCGGCTTTATTACGGCTTTGTTACTACCTCCGCTGCCGGCTTAAGGCGGAACAAAAATAACCCCCTATTCCGTTTTTTGTGGTCTACCTTTTACACAGAAAGCGAGGTGGAATAAAGGCGCAACATTCCCGCATTGAAAAGGCTGTGTAAAAGGGGCTTATGTAAACAATGCACGCTTCCACAACCACAAAGCCAAAAACAAAAGACTCCAAACACTGATCCGTTATACATGTAGGCCTATAGCTGGCATGTCTGGTGGGCCTAGGAGTGTATGGTGAGCAAACTCAGGTCGCTTATATGCACACAATTTCATCCCAAAAACAAAAACACAAAAGTGAACAGGTAGAGTAAACAATTTATTTTCACATTGAGAATTACAAATATTTTACATTGGTCCCTTTTTCCAAGGCTACATAAAGTAGAGATTTCAGACAGCTCCGGTCCTCACTGGCAACAATTTGTGTCGCAGGTTTTGTCTTTGCACACGCACCCGGAGGCGCACTTGCTGCATCCTGATGGACAGCACTCGCAGCAACCTGCAGGGAAAGACCAAACCGTTAGATAGCAGAAGGTCATGCGGAGTGCAAGTTAAGGGTCTCAAGACCCGTCTGTAATGGCGTTATGTCAACATCACTTCACTTATATTTAACGAAAGGGCATGGTTACACTACTCGCAGTAAATAGCAAAACATTTTTACAGAATTAAATTGTTGACCGACATATTTTGCGTCAAAGGGGAATCATCTTACTTTTCTTGCATGTGGTGCAGGAGCAGTTTGCGCAGGTGCATGATGTACCGCATTTGCAGGTTCCAGCTACAAACACACAAACAAGACAATATTACAAAATATTCTGGGTTGCATAACGGCAATTGCGTCCATCACATAACTCACACAATTACAAAAAAAACTCACTCTTGGAGCAGTCGCAAGGGTCCATTTTTTCAGGCAGTGGTGAGTCCTTCTCTGCGTAGAGCGAATGTGTTCTTGTCTCGTTAGACTGAATGGTGTGACGACATGCAGCTAGAGTGTCACTTTTATAGTGTCCGGATGGAAACAAACCCGGGTGCAAAACACACCCTCATGTTGATTATTCTGCGCACGGGTTTGTGGAAAGAAGAGTGCATTCCTAAAGTTGAGGCGTGTGCTATTTGTCATGCAAATTGCGCAAGTTTAATGGAAGAATCACCGATACAATATAGGCTCATTCTTATTATGTATTAGGAGAAAAAACATGAACCTTAATACACCTGAATATGTTCAGGTAGAGACCTGTGCGTTATCATGTATCATTATTCAAGAGATCTAACCTAATGTCCTACGTCCATCTAAAGAGGAAAGTGTGAAACATGCAAGAAAATCAGATCAGAGCATGCTCTATATAACGTAACAATATAATGTGATGTTATTGTTAAATCCATGAAACATTTGGGAACATTATACTTTGTTCTTGTTCAATCGTGTTAAATTGGGTCATTCATCGTTTGGTTGCCCGTGACTCAAGTTGTAATGTGTGCACACGGCACACAAAATCATGGATGCAGTAAACAACTTTTTTTCAAAGCTGCATTGTCATTCTTCCGGGACGAGCGTGTGACCGGGACCTCGTGCACGTCACGCCTCTCCGGCTCTGCACGCGTCTCCAGCGCGGGAAACAAAGCATGATGTCATCGCTTTGCACTCGGTCATTTTTTGTTTCCTAACGTTATAAACTAAAACTTGAAAGATTCTGTCTGAGTCTGTCTGTCTGTCTGTCTATTGAAATAGAAAGATATTGACGATATTGAACATTATGGAAAATTAAAATAAGTTCAAAGTTTATATAAGTTTAAATAAGTTCCAACGTTTACCAACATACAACAATAATAGTTAGCAGAACTAAGCATATATAGAGGCCTACTTATTTAAATGAATCTGTAATTATTGACAGACAATTTTAGTTTGTTAGTTAATGGCTGATTAAGGTCCCTGTAACCCAGGAAAAGATTAGGGCTGTTGATAGTCAACATAAACTAGGCCATCTTTTTTTCAACTTATTATATGGGCCAATTTCTGCTGCTCAGGGCCGTGCAGAGACCTGGCCAAATATGGCCAAGTGTAATATCCAAATCACAGGAGCTGGTAACGTGTAAATGTACATTTATAACACCATTGTAAATGTACTGTAGTGCTGCAGAGATGCCTTGGCCTACAATGCTTTTTCTCCTGGTACAGACCCCAACAAATGTCACATCATGATAATTTTTTCAGTGAAAATGAAAATTGTGATGCAAAAATGATCATTTCCACCAATAATGAATCATATCACAATCGCAATATCTGTCAAAATAATCGCAATATGATTTTTTAAAATCATATCATTCAGCCCTAATTAAAATTATCCCACAAAATCCAATTTTTTATTAAAGTTGCTTTTATTTTGACTTAATTTTGTCAAGATTATTTTGTTGTTTTAAATGTATCATATCTAACTCACAAAAAATGTTCGTAAAGTAAAAGGAGTTTAACTATGTTTAATTCTAAACATTTAAGTCCTTTTTGAGAAATTGATTAGCATTTATTTTGGTATTGTTTTACACTGTTACATTTTGGTCATATATTCTTGCTGAAAACGTGGTTTCACCTACCATAATCTGACCATAATGCACCCCTTTCAGTGTGAATCTGTAATTATTGACAGTCTTTGTTAGTTAATGGATGATAAAGGTCCCTGTAACCTAGGAATAGATTAGGGATATTGATAGTCAACATAAACTAGGCCATCTTTTTCCCCAACTTATTATATGCCAATTAATATTAAAGGCCAATTGCTGCTGCTGTTGTTGTTGTTGTTGATGATGATGATTTCTTTATAAATTAGGCCATATTTTCTCCTAAAACAATTACTCACTTTGTTATTTTGTATGTGTTAAATGTTTTTTCTAATGCAAACATGGCTTAAACGACACTAATGAGTCAATAAAATGACTCTTGTCTAGACACTGATGTTCCAGGTTCACAGATGAACTTTAGGCTGTTTGCGCTTTAATGATGTAATGTAGACCAGTTTGTGTCGACATATTAAAAATGTGCTGCACAAAATCCTTTTTATTTAAGTTGTATGTTTATTTCATCTTTTATTTGGACTTAATTTTGTCAAGATTATTTAGTTTATTTTGTGTTGTTTTAATAGGCTATCATTTCTAACTCACAAAAATTGTTCATACAGTAAAGGGAGTTTAACTATGTTTAATTCTAAACATCTAAGTCCTTCTTGAGAAATGGATTAGCATTTATTTTGATATTGTTTTACACTGTTACATTTTGGTCATATATTCTTGTTGAAAACCTTTTCACCTACCATAATCTGAACATTTGCCCTTTTCAGTGTGAAAATGTGATTCTAATTATATTATTATATTATATTATATTATATTATATTATATTATATTATATTATATTATATTATATTATATTATATTATATTATATTATATTGGCAAACGTCATATATATTAAATTGTCCAAATCAAATTTTGTCAAAATACAATACATTTTTCGGGGTGAATTGGGTGAATAGTTTTGCTACCCAGCTTAATATGTGTCTTATGGGTTTTGCCTGCAGCTGATTTGTCTGTTGCTATATGCGGTTGTTCAATAAAGTTGTTTAGGAATGAAGAGGCGGCCATCTTTGTAGGCCGTATCCACCGCAGCAGACACACGTTACGTACACGTTACGCCTCATACGTCCACGCTGGGACACCGTTTAATTCTACATGTGTGTTTCCACCACGTCCACGTGTTGGTAGTTACTTAATCGTTTATATACGCGGACCTTCGGTTTTGTTTTGGCACGGAAATGGCAACAAACAGTAAACGATTGAAGGTTAGAAAGCATCATGTGTGAAATGTGGTGTTAGCTACACAGCCACAGTCAGTCATGAACAAATATATAAGTTAACAGTTAGTTACCACGCTTCCAGGGCTCGTTTACCTATTTACTAAGTTCATGGTGATTTCAGATGGTAGCATCTGCCGGGTGTTTGAATATTTTGGTTTGTTGTAAAGACGCATGGGCTTTTTGAACTAAGAAGCTAATTTGTGATATTCCAAAGACCGAGGCTTGCGATTGTCTTCCTTTATGTTGATGTTGATATTACTAGAACTAACAAAGTTCTGACGAACTAACAAAGATCTGACGAATATGTTGTCGGGGTCAATGGAGCTGTAACTTACACCCCCCTCTGTGCGCATGACAGCTAGATGATGGCTCAGATGATGGCTCCTCTTTGCAAAACTTCTTGCAGTGGTGCGACAGAGTGGGCCTGAAACTCGACCACAACAAGGTATATATTATTCTAACTTGTAGTGTTATTACTTCTGTTTACCTGTCAGGTCAACCTACTGTTGACCCCAATTACATTGACAGAAAAAGAAAACAATTTCTCAATATTGCAGTGACCTTACTGAATGTGTAACTTCTAATGTCCAACCCTTCCCCCGTTAGGTGTATGTGAGTAATAAGGGAACCGTAGCAGACTACGGGATGCTGGCTAAGGAGAACATAGAAGAAGGGGAGGTTCTGTTTACTATTCCAAGGTCGGTTCTGCTACATCAGGGAACATCCAAGGTCTCTGCGGTACTCGAACAAGGTGACGCTCTGTGATGGTGATGCACTCACACAAATGTGTCAAAAGACTATGGCATGACGGGCATGCACCCTTTTCAGCTGATGTCTTAGCTGGTGTGGCAATTGTACAGGATTCTTCCAGGATGTAAAGTGATTAAATATTCAGATCTAATCAGGCCTCCACATAATCAGGCCTCCGACTCAAGACAATAGCACATCACACTCACACACTCGCATCTCTGTCTTCCTCTAGGCAAGGAGTCGCTGGATAGCTTGTCGGGATGGGTGCCCCTGCTTCTGGCCCTGCTGTATGAGTACACCTGCCCAGAGTCCCACTGGGCTCCCTACCTGTCCCTCTGGACCGACTTCAGCAGCCTTGACCAGCCCTTGTTCTGGTCAGAAACAAATATAGAGAGATATACTTTTTGTTTTATTTTAGTAGCATAAATTATTAGTTGCACAAGTATCTCAGTGTTTATACAAGAGTTGCGGCTTTATTCCCCCTCACCTACTGTGTAAAAGGTCACAAACACAGAATGGGGGGTTATTTTTGTTCCGCCTTTAAGCCGGGCAGCGGAGGTAGTAACAAAGCCGTAATAAAGCCAGATCAACGTCTGTGTAAAAAGGTTAAGCCAGCATGGCGGGACAGGGGGTGTGATGTTTTGAGGAAGTGTTATGTGTGCAAATGTATTCAATCTTCAATTTTTCTTCACGTTCGCACAAATTCGCTCCACTGGCCATGCAGTTCTTGTTACCTGCTTTTTACTGTTGTAGAGGATAGTGGCCCTGAAGTGTAAATCAAAAAACACAATGGCATGTAGGAAATCACAAAACACAACGACAAATTGCAAATCAAATTAACAAAAGAGAAAACACAACGACAGATCAGAAAACAACAAATCATAAATCACAATGACAAAATAGAAACCACAACCACAAATCAGAAAAGCCAACCACAAATCGGAAAACACAATGACATTAACTCCTACCGGAAAAGGTGGGTGCTTATCGACAAGGATCGTCGCTGATTGGACGCACTGTCCGTCTCTTTAAGAGGAATGAAAGTATGTTGTGCCTGTTCCACAGCACAAGGGAGGTTGCCTTTCTGCCACAAAGGCTTTAGGAAGTCAGGTGATGTAGTGTAAAGAGTGACATTTAGGGAGGAGGTCGTGGTGGATGAATGGGTCAAACACAGGACTTTCACCCAGGAGACCAGGGCAGTTGACTTATTATTTTCAGGTTTAAAAAATATATTTTCAGTTTTCAGTCCGTTTGGTTAGGTTTAGGCAACAAAACTACTTGGTTAGGTTTAGGCAGAAAGGCTTACTTTCATTCCTCTTAAAGAGACAGATAATGCCTTGTCATCCTTGTCGCATCCACCTTTTCTGGTAGGCATTAATGTCGTTTTCTGATTTGTCATTGTGATTTCTGACATTCCGTTGTGATTTCCGATTAGTTGTGTTTTCTGATTTGTTGTTTTCTATTTTAGTTAATTTGATTAGCAATTTGTTGTGTTTTGTGATTTGCTGTTGTGATTCCCTATTTGTCATTGTGATTTCCTATATGCCATTATCTTCCTATTTGTTGTTGTGATTTGCACTTCCACCATAGGGTCAACTTCTAAACAGCGATTTTAATGTTATATCCACATTTTGAAACGTGAGATGTATCACACTAGACGCTGACGCTGTTGTGTTACACGTCACGCCTCTGATTCCGGCATAATGACGGATCTTCTTTATGGCGGTATTGCGGGATCTCTGTGTAAAAGGGGCTGGTGATACAAATTGAAGCCCTGTGGGTTCTAACTGCTGGGGGGGGGATTGTGGGGGATCCGTGAAGGTCCACAGAGGAGCGGGACGCCCTTCTCAGGGGCACGGGTGTCCCGGAGGCTGTAGAGCGGGACCTGGCCAACATCCAGAGGGAGTACAGCACTGTGGTCCTCCCCTTCATCTCCAAACACACCGACCTGTGGAACCCCAGCACCCACACCCTGCAGCTGTACACACAGCTGGTGGCCTTCATCATGGCCTACAGGTGATGAGGCACATGCACTCACTCACTCACACACTGAAAAATAGTAAAACTGCCCCCCATAAAAACAATGTATTATTATATTATCATTATATTATCATTATTATTTGTATTTTTATGAGTAGTTTCCAAGAGCCATTGGAGGAAGAAGAGAATGATGATGATGAGGAAGAGGAGGAGGAAAAGGCCCCCAACCTACCAATGATGGTCCCCATGGCCGACATGCTCAACCACGTGTCCAATCACAACGCCAACCTGGAGTTCACGCCGGTGAGGACACACCCACTGCACCTTAGATCTACACCTTAGATCTGCTCAGTTACACTTGACGTTTCAATGCGACTTTTGTGATCGGATCTCACAGATGTTGCATCTACACACCTTGTGCTTCCTGAACCGCTTGATAGATTTCCCCTCATTTCACCCCATTCTAAATCTTTCTCCATTTTTCCATGATGTTTTCTTGCCCTGTCTCTCAGGAGTGTTTGAAGATGGTGTGTGTGCGTCCAATTCGCAAAGGTCAGGAGGTTTTCAACACCTACGGCCAGATTGCCAACTGGCAGCTTCTACACATGTACGGCTTCACTGAGCCGTATCCTAGCAACTGCAATGACACAGCTGACATCCCTATGACCAACCTCTACACAGCTGCCATGCAAGGTGACCAAATATATTGTAAATCTCTGACCTTTACCCGTGATTCTACATCCACTAATAAATCCTTTATCTGAGATTGTAATGCAATTCAGATTTGAATCCGCCCCACCGATCAGACTTTAGAACAGTTCACTGTCTGCTTACCTTTTTGAGAAGGGCACACATGTAAATAAGGATGCCATCGGCCTTAGTCCATAGAAAGGAGGGCGTATAGAAGCAGCGAATGTCTTATTCAGAACGAGGCTTCTCCTAGCTGTCAACCCTGGGACCAATCACAGGGTTGAGGGTTTTTCAGAGATGCTCAGAGGCAATCTTGTAAAAAAAAATGCACTGAATGGTGTGAAGCACATAGATGGAAGGAGGAGAAATGTAACTGTCTTGTCTTTTACACTCTTCAGGCATTCAGTCTGATGTTGATCGGCAGCTGGTAGAAGAGAAGAGAGCGCTGATCCTGGAGATGATGGGAGAGAAGGTGGCCTTCATCTTTGGCAAGCAGGGCTGTCTCACAGACATGGAGCTCCACACCACACTCAAGGTAGAAACATCAGCACACCAGGGGGATTTCTCTTAGTGATTGTGACTTTTGGCTGTTTAATTAGGAGGATGAGCATATACATACAAGAACCAGGCTCGACACAACCTACTTAGTGGGTAAAACGTTCTGAAGACTGTACCCCTGACTGAAACACATGGACCCTGACCAACTGGTTTGATTCTGATGATCATGTTCTTCTGCATGTGTGCAGGTCCTTTGCATGTCAAGGGAGGAGTTCCAAGAGTTTAGAGAGAACGAGGGATGGGAGGCGGAAGAAGAGGCGGACGAAGAGAAGGTTTCATTGGCTTTCTCAAATGAGGGGCTGCCCGGTCTGAAGGCTCCATGGCGGTGCTTGATCCACGCAGCCGCTCGTTTGACTTTGGACGGCTATGGACCAGTTGAGGAGGGAAGTAAAGAGGGAGTGTGCGTGGACAAGGCACAGCTTGCAGGACTCAACCACAGGCAGCAGAGGGCGCTGCAGGTGCGCCACGGTCAGAAGAGCATTTTGAACAGAGTGCTGGCGCTCACAAAGTCATGATGCACATCAGAGCCACATCATTAAATGTGGTGCTAATCCAACACGTGAAGAACACTAATTCAACTCGCGTTAGTGCTCTATATATGCCCAGTACTGTTAACTATGCATTTTTATGGCCCTACCTTTTGTATTTTGTAAAATGATTAAAAGTTGATATGAATCCACTATTAGTTCGATAGCATCAGCACCATTTGGTAATAACAGAAAGATTCACTTTTTTTAATGCTTTATTTCCTGTATGTATGCATACTGCAGTTAAGTAGCAAGAACTAAAGGCAACTATAAAGAACTACAAAAACACACGGACCAATACATTTACAAAACATTCAAAATCCTTACAAAATGGCCTGTATTGGTCCTTGTTCTTTAATGAGGATCTTTGTACAAATTTTCAAGATGCAGTCTTGCCATCCTACCATTACTGACAATTTTACAAGTGCCAGGGAGATTTCAGAGGTACAGATGGAAATGACAACACTAGTTGTCACTCCTCCCAACACACAGAATGGACCCCCATCCCACTCAGGATGACAATCCAATGAATTAAACTTCTTGCCCCACATCCGAAAAGGCTCAAAAAAGCAAAACAAAGAGCAGGTAGCCGTTTTATTGCATCCTCTACTTTTCAGGTTGTGACTGAAAAAAAAAAAAAAAAAAAAATTCAAAGCAGAAAAAAAATTACTTGTGGGAGGGAGGCAAACCAGGGGCTTTGGTAAATGAGTGGATATATGTTTGTACGTGTCTTTACATGTAATGTTACATTTGAAATGGACACTTTAATTTCTCCACCTAGTCATTCAATCCCCTTCCCCAGCCCAGATATTTACAAAGGATCAAAAAAAATATATTTAACAGCATGTCCAAATCTCTCTACTGAACATCAGAGAGACACATTACAACTCAAACTCTTCAGATTTGTATGCAGTAGTCCTATCCATGTTTTGAGCGAGTATCGTTGCCAGTTTGTCCAGTGCCAACAGTAAAGGAGGTGGGGTGTGCGGATGTGTGTTGGGGCCCCAGCGTCTCTCCCATAGACAACAGGTTTGCTTGGGACCGACTAGCTGGCACCAGTGCCTTCCATCACCTGTTGGGCCTGCTTCTGTCCCATACAGCACTGAGCTACGGACTGGAACAGCCTACAACAAGAAGGAATTAATGATTAGCATCTATCTGGACAAACAATTGGTGTCATTAGTAGGTCACGATATTTGGAAGCTCAGCCATCTCGGCCAAACTTACTTTTCAATCTCAGGTGCACAGTGCACAAAGTCATGGCTCCAGAACTTGAAGGCAGGATTTTTGATGAGCTCGATAAAGGTGATGAGGAGACCCCATGGATGTGGTCTGTTCACGATCAGCCTTTCCAGCAGAACTCTGAGCAAGAGATGAGTACAACAGTCACAGTCGGTCCCAGCAGACACAATCCCTCCCACTGGAGGACTACGTGACCATGAAGCCTGTGTGTGAGTGGGAGACCTGAAGCCTTACCTGGTGATCTGCTCCTGGATGGCCTCAGTGTTGGCCTCGGCAAACAGGTAAAGCATGGTGCAGCTGAAGTAATGGGTGTGGCTGTTAGGGTAACGTAGCTGATTGGCTATCGCATTGAGGAACAGGTAACGTCCTACGGAAGACAAATGACAAAGTTTCACAATCATCTCACTCATTTAAAACAAATATCCAGCGGTATCGCTTTGAAACATCAACAAATCAGAAGTCATTCAAAACATAACGGCGGATACTGGCACATGCACATCTCGTGGGCTTACCCTCTGTGTCCAGGTCCACAGCCAGGTTTTGGAAGATGTCCATGTGTGCAGAGTGGGTGATTGTGCTCATGGAGGGCGTGCTGCCCTTGTTGTGGATGTGAGCGATGGCCTGCGTCCCCACATACAGCACCAGGGCGTTGATGAGCTGGATGTTGTAGCGGTTTCCTGGCTCATTGGACACCTGGAATGAACCGCAAGGTAACAGGGTCTTTTTAGAGGTGCAGGGAAGAAGCACTACTTTCCTTTTTTAGAAGCACTAAAAAAGGAAATACATTCTCTTCAGTTGTCCCATGTTTTAAGAACACCCTGGGCTCTGGGTCCTACCTGCAAGTTGCTGCGCAATTCAGAGAGGAAGGTGACCGGTGAGCGCGTCTTCAGGTAAGAGTCCAGGTCCTTCTTGAACTGGGAGGGCATGACCCCGGTGAAATTGGTGAGGATACGAGGGGCAATGTTGATCTCGCTCAGCATGTCCACCTGCAAAACCATCAGATCCTAAGGTCAACTTCATGATGAAGACCTCCCCTTAGTTCTTCTTCCCACCTCTTGTGAACACTATGAAGTCACATGGTGCTGGTTTCACTTTGTTCACCAGGTTCAGTTGTGTCGGCGGCCTCACCTTAAGGTTGGGCGTGAACGGGTCAGGAAGCCTCATGTTACGCGGGAAGGCACTGAGAATGAGATTGCGGAGCTGGATGCAGTTGGGTGGGATGACGTCACAGAAGCCGTAGTGGTAGTCGCACAGGAACTCTGGGAAGTCATGCAGCAGTACCAGAAGTACACGCAGTGTGCCCTGATGAAGGTTACAGAACAAAAACACATCTAGATCAAATGTTCACGGTGTGAAACCCCTACACAACGTACAGGTGCAGCAGATGCATTTCCCTTGGTAGGACTCAGAAGGAGGGTGGTGTACCTTGTAGAGAATTTGCATAGGTTTGTTGAGCTCTACGTTCCTCAGGAAGGGGGCCAGGTACTTGAAGAGGTCAATCAGCAGCTGAGCATACATGGGCCAACCCTGAACGCCAAAAACACAATGACGTCAAACCCCTGATGTGTAGGCTTAACACCAAGTCATTCGTTCTAATTCATCTCCACGAGTGTTGGTTGTGCGAGATGGTGACGGGTGTGTAGTCCTTACCTTCTGCTGCGGCGTGTGCGCCAGCATCCTCGCAATGAAGATTCGGTGGGAGATGAGCTCCAGCCAAGCATAGACAAAGCCAGGCGCTTTGGTGGGCCGCAGGATGTGGAACGTGTTACTGGATGGAAGGAGAAGCCCATTAGAAACACAGTGAAGACACCATGGTGACACAGAGCGCTGGATATAAAAGCTCGGTGCCCATAGGGCTGTAGGCGGCATCCTACCAGAAGGCCGTGAGAGTCTGGAAGTTGATGGTCTCCAGGACGTGTTCTGGGGCGTTGAGCTCCAGCAGTAGCATGATGAAGATGCGATGGTAGGGCAGCTGTTGGAACTCTGTCTGGCGCACGTCATGGTCCTGGATCAGCACTCCTACCACAATACCCAGCACCTGGAGACCACCGTTCACCCATCAGTAAACCCGAATTGCGGTTGACCACCACACGCTTGGCACCGCCTGGCATTCAGCATCGTTCCACGGTGTGTAAACTGTACCTTGTTGAGCAGGTTGATCTTGGTCACGGTGTTGGTGGCCTCTCCAGAGTGCTTGACCAGCAGGGCGATGAGCCGGACAAAGGCGTCCAGGTTGTGGTAACACTTGGCCCTGATGATGGCTGCGCTGGCCGCGGGGTTGTGCTGCTGCTCGGCCTGCGCCCGGTAGCTGATCTCCACACACATTTCTGTGCACAGCCGGAAAAACCTCGTAATCAGGTCGTCTGTCTTCAGGATTCCCTGCTGGTGCATCTGAGCAGAAATGCGTGACTGTTAAATCAACTCAATGACATCAGGTGTGATCTCAGGTATCGTCATCTTCAGTTAGAATATCAAGGCCACGACTAAAGGGGAGGATCTGAAGCGGAGGACCCGTTTACCTGTCCGACAAAGGCCGAGAAGGCCTTGGTGCTGTCTCTGCCGGCAGCAGCGGAGTGGTACAGGTTGACCCACTCCCTCAGCAGGTACTCCGCCTTCTCTCTAAGGCCCGGAGGGTCGTCATACTCGGATGCCTGGGAGATCCCGGAGTGCATCATGAAGTTGGGTCCTCCGTGAGCTCTGTCAATCATGGCCTCGTAGTTGGAGCGAACAACATCCATCAGCTGGGGGAGACTGGGAACGAAAAAGATAGCGGGGACAGGATGAGTAACAACTCATTTAATTGAACCTCGGACCGTAGCTTCCATTTCCTTCTTGAAGGCGGACTAAACTATAGTCGGGAGAGCCACCCTTTACCCTTCGGGTGCGTTGGCCCTGGAGTGTGCACTGGTCCTCATCAGGGTCTCGATGGTGTGGAAGAGGTCGGCCTCCGTGATGTGGCCGACACTGCGCTCATCTACCAGCAAAAGCTTCACCAACTGCATGGCAAACGCGACCGCCATGTAATGCAGTCCATTCTCCATCGACTAGAGGAGACACGAGGACACCGTTATCCTGTAGCAGTAGCACCTTGCAAACATTCAATGAGCAATTTACCAAAATAAATGAGACAAAGCCAATATGTAACCCGCTGCGGTGTTCAATACGAGACCCGAGTAATGCAGGTGTGTGCTGGATACCTGTGCCAGGTGCAGGTCGTACTGCTGCATATTAACCAGATGGTTCCTGATAAGCAGCTCCACAGCCTCCACGTTGTACTTGTACTCATCACGGCACTCGATGAGACACCTGAACAACCACAGGAGAGACATTGGGAGGACATTCAAGTCATGACGCATTTAAGGTGGAAGCAATAGATACTGTAGGTCAAGGTGTCGGTCCTCGTGTTTCTAGATTTGAGTCGGTCTTTCCCCTCACCTGGTGATTTGCTTATTGCACCACTGGGGTCCATAAGCACGTCCATCTTGCAGGGCTTTGAGCACCAGCAGGTGGCACTCTCTGTAGCGCAGCAGCAGATCAGCGTCAGCACCGCTGGTGGCATCCAGGAGACCCTCCACGGCCTGGAGAGCAGAAGCAGCAAACAATGAATGAATGTCACACTCTGGAAACGAGCCACAAAGCAAAAATGGATGCAGACCTGCTTGAGGAAGTAATACATAAGCAATATATTCTTTTGTTGACTGAAACCAAACAGTGTCACAACTAGGGTTAAGCGATATGTTATTCTTTTTGGTTTTAAACCGGACGTAACCGCCCAAGCCGAAGGGCTCTAAATGAAACAATTTGTCGCGTTTGAAAACGTATAGTGTCGGCAAAAGATTGCAACTCTACCAATTTGCACAAGCATTTGCGAATACACCGTCCTGCTGAGCACGCCAAGCTGACAGAGCAGCAGCCCCCTCAACTGCCACTGGAAAAGCCCCGCTTCAGCAGCCCAAAATCCTTGGTGCTTTTGCCAAAACGTTAGATTTTACTGAAACATTACAGCCTATAGGCTACTCTTCAATTAAACTAAATAAATCTCCTTGAGATCTTAGTCAATTATTACGTCTTTTGTGAAAGACTCCTATCCACGCTAGAGTTGATCTGATCCGATCGATGTATATATATCCGTCCAACCCTAGTCACAACTAGTCTACATGGGGTGAAGAACATGGCAGACATGACATCATTAGTCACCGTCTCACCTTCTGCAGTAATCCCAGTGCAGCGATGCCGTCCCTGGAGTTCCTGGCCAAGGCCACGGCTTCCAGCAGACTGCGCAGGGCTTGTGTCTGAGGGTTCAAGGCCAGGGCTGGAGGGACGGCGTGGAGGTGCTGCTCCAAGTCCGCCATGCACTTGTCATAGATCTGAGCCACATCATCAGTAGCCCACGCCTGTTGCTGTTGGCAGATGAGAACATATTGTTGATGTAGGCGAACATTTGTAACCAAGTTGTAGCCAGCGGTCTCCAACAATAGAGACATCCAACATTTATCTACTTCCCAACAGCTTTATTTTGGTGAAGCGTACAAAAATAGTATGTAGAGATGCAAACAGGTAATGGGTAAAAAAAAAGTGAGAACATTGCATGGATAGAGAAAACCTGCCACAACTAGGGGGGTGGGGGTGGTCCGGGGTCATGCTCCCGCTCCCTCGGGAGAACATTTTGAAAGATAGTTGCTTTACATGCTCATTTCTACTTACTTTCAAGTATATTTGCATCTGGCTGAAAACTACTTCTAACAGCCATTATGGGGTAAAACAACCCTATTAATCTTTTTTCATTTGCTTCACTGACTCCCATCTCTAATAAGAGCAGCATTGAGCAAAACCCCTAATTTTGAAAACAACTAAACTAACTGAATCATCTGTCAAGTCAAAGGTTACATTTATAGTTTAGTCCATACATCAATAAAATAGGATATCCACTATTATTATTTCTAAAAGGACCGTCATTTACAGTCTTGTGCAGGCCATTTTAACAATTGTAAATGTAGAAGGCGTACTGTAGTGCAAACATTGGTTGGGAGTGGGGTCAGAGATGAGCTCTAAACGGATTTGTGGAACGAGATTAGAGAATTAGAAGTTAGCACGCTAATTAGTAATACAAACGTAATACACATTATTACAGCATTAGCAAGTCAAATCAGTGTCATACGTTATTGACTTGAGTGCATACATTGCAACAAACAACGGTATCAGCAACACTCCTAAATGCAATCGCTCTGTAGGCATAGCAGAGTTGAGCCGTTTATTTTAATCAGCCAATCAGGATTAGATATTCATCAGGAATCTCTGCCTAGCAACTCAAACCTTTGTTTTTATTGGATTGGGATTGAATATCACCTCCCCAAATATTTGTATTGCAGATCTACACGAATTACCCATTTTTGGTGACAAGTTTGCATCTCTATACGGGTCAAATAAAATCAATAGATACAAGGGACTCAAATTGTAACACAAAACGTACCTTCATGGGTTGGGCCAGGAAACCAGTGGGTTGAGAGAGGTCATTGCTCGGGAGGAAGCCTGGAACGTTCCTGGCAAACTCCTCATACACAGCCAGTTGTTTGGGGTCGACTCCGCCCACCTACACAACACAAATACAGTTAGCCAGGTGATCACACTGAGGACATCCTCTGGGAATGCAAGCGGTAATAGCGGTATAGGATAATATTCCTCGACCATATTAGGCAATAGTGGTCCCCACCTTGAGTCTGATCTGCTCAGGCATACGTTCAGCCTGGTAGGTCAGCACCACAGGGTCACAGTAACGACGGCCTTCCTGACGCGCATGCTTCCTCAGCTCAAACTCCTGGAAGAACAGTCACCATCAAATTAATCAGACCATTCACATGTTTTTTCGCAATCATGTAAAGGAGTCAAGGGGGGGAATGAAATATAAAACTACATTTGTTCATGTTGAAGCAATATACGTTGACAACACGTGACCATTCTGAGCGCAAATAAAAGTCTTACGGTGGCCAGTCTCTTGTCCATCTCAGGTCCAGCTTTCTCTACAGCGGTCTTCTGGATGAAGCAGCAGGCCAGTTCACAGTTGTCCTGGGCGATCCTGGCTGCAGCCTCCTCCATCATCTCCCTCTGCTGAGGGGTTGGAGCCTGGGACAAGAAATGGAGCAGGTTTAGGAACAAGTGAAGACCTCTTAAAAGCCAATGGTCAATGCTCATGTTTCATGTCTCCATTTTCACAGTGGACATGTTTGTGTCGCCCAAGCATTAGGCACAAGCATTTCAGAAAAGGCTCTTGGTCAAACTGACCCTCAGCGCTGCAGCAAAGCTGTTCTTGAGGTTGGTGGCGATACTCATGAGGAGCGGCTCCCGGCAGGTGATCATCGCCATGCCTGCAGTCAGGTTCCTCATCATGTGGTGCGCCGCTACGCGCATGCGAGACTCCTCCGAGTCCAGGGCAAAGTCCTTCCTCACGATCTGCTCACAGGTCGTCATGGCGATTTTGATGGACCGGTCCACCACAGGGTGCACCAGCTCCTGGACGGCACGCTCTACCGACTGCCGCACACACTGCTTCAGTTGGGGGTGGGCCTGCAGCAGAGGGATCTACAATGGGACACAAAAAGTTGAAGTGAAAAACATGGAAGGAGAGAGAGCTAGTAAATGGAACGAAGGATAACAATGAGAGGGGCAGCGCAGACCAATTAAAGCAATACATTGCAGTACTTAAGACCAGAAAACTGTCTCGCTCAGCTGGACATGTCTAACATTTCACACACAAAAAAAAAAAAAAGTAATTGGAGGTAGGGGTGTGCGATATTAGATTGGGAACGATTAAAATGTGTCCGCGATCTGCCTTTATAGAGGGAGTATCGTGATGCATTGATTCTGCACATTCCATCAGTTGTGTTGCGATTTAATTAGTTTAGACTAGTGTTGTCAAAAATACCAATACTTCGGTACTTACTCGATATGAAAACATTTAATTGAATGTGATACTCATTTGCTACAGTACCGACTTTTTTCCAATACCAACAGCGCTTCCTCATCACACAAAACGCACACGTGCTTTTCCACTACATGGTACCGGCTCGACTCGCTTCTGTGCCGTTTTCCATGACCATTTTAGTACCCCCTCCGTGTAGCTGGTCGTCATAGTGACGCCGGGTTAAACTGCTGTGACGTCATCTTCAATGCAACGCGAGCATCCGACTATTGCGCCGCATCGCATCACATCGGACGCTCTCTGTCCTTTAACTGAATTCCTTAAATAAACTAAATGAATGAGCCTTTCCTCGTCCATTCTTCCAACGCGAGCCACAGGAAATGGAAACAGGGCATCCGACTCAAAATGTCGCACTGCGTCGCTCGCAGCCGGTCAGGACATTCAATAGAAAACAAAGCAATCAAACTGATTTGGAGCCGACGCTCGCATCGCATTCAGTCAGGACACCGTGTCAGAGCGTGCGTTCAGGTTCAGATTTTTTTTGCACTAAAGACAATTTAAACAAATATTGTCGTCTTTTACAGCAAGGTTTATTTTGCACAAAGTCAGACAACTTTAAAATATTGTTCTCATGTTTATTAAAAATAATTTTTATGCCTCTTAATGTGTTGCCATTTTGTCCCCCATGGTATCGAATTCCTTACTTTCCTGGGAAATTCTAGTATCGTAACAACACTAGTTTAGACCGCGCGGCCCCGTATGCCTACTGCATGCAGCGTTGTAGGGGGACAGCGTCCACTTCCCACTATGAATCCAACGTAGGTGAGACCCCATGTGCGCGGTTGCATTCACTTGAGACGCGGTTGGGCAATGTACACTAGGTCGAGCAAAACATTCTGGCTTCTTGGACTGTACTGCAAATCTATCGGTTAGCACTTTACATCGACCAGCACGCCAGGTCGACGTGAGTCCCCTCCGCCGCAACGTCAGGCGCATGGCCCCTCCCCTGCCTCACTTGAGACCGCGTCTCAAGTGAACATGCCAGTCACTCTACCAAAACAAACCACACTGGATTCATACCTGTGGCCACTACATGCAGGCATACCGCGTTATTTTAAATTATACTTCAATCTCAACGTATCAAATGCTTCTACACATAGACGCACTTGTAAAAAAAAGATTGCTACGCCTGGTTGCCATGACAAACAAACCAACCTTCAGCTAACAATGCAGCCAACAATTAACTGTTGACATTAAGCAAACATTAGAAATGACGTGATATTTAAAGTAACAAACCAATAGACTAGGATCAACAAACAACTATAGGACCAAAAACATAACATATGGCATTAACATTTCCCATATGTATTGTTTATCTGTAGATATGTAGGTTGTCATTTTCTTTATTCAGTAATGTGTGTACATATATGATCACGTTGTGCCAAAGTGCTATTATTGTGTTGTTTTGTCATGTTTCCGATTGTATTTGAATACAAGTCTAGACCATGACAAGAAATAATTGCTCAATGTTTTTTTTTAAATGTCACTTAATTAAAAACATAAGATTGAAAAGACACTTTGCCTGAATGGTCTCTGAACCTGTTTTTTAATTCCTTAGTTATTTTGCAGGTTACTTAACAGTTCGACCAAACCACAAAAAAAAAATATGAAAAAGAACTGTGATAATATCGGGGATTGTGATCCTGCCTGAATTTTTTTTTGATATTTTTGCCATATGGGGCATTTTAATAACAAGTCATAACATTACTGCCAATGAATGGCAGCTGAGCCAAAGGTTGAACTGAGGCTTCATACTTACGTTGATATTGATGTTGATGTGCGGGGCCAGGCCTGCCAGGGCATAGACATTAATGTCATGATAACTGAACTGTGGGGTGGGGGGCCCGGTAGTTGTGCAGGTGGTGGTGGTGGCAGCAGGGGTAGACGGTGCAACTGCAAATGGAAGAAAGTCTCCTGTTGGTTACAGAACGCTATTTGGATTAAAATCATGGAAGGGGAAGCTGCATTGCCAGGCTGGATGCACAGCAAATTAAGCAGAAATTAGTCACGCACACAAATCAGGCTCCAAATACAATCCTATATGCAGATACAAAAATGAAAACGCAACTTTAAGACAACTTTCAGACTTTAGGAGCAGACAACGAACAAGGACAGCAGAAAAGTAAACGTAAATGATTGAGAGCGCACACAGACATGAACACACCTGTGGTGACGATGGGGAGCATCTCCTCTGGAGGCTTGGCCTCTTTCTTTGGTGCAGACAACTGCTCCTCCAGGCTCTTCAGCTTGTCTTTGTCCTTCAGCAGGTTCCCCGGCTTGAGATCGTTGATGTCCAGAGACAAGTTCTTGCACAGAACTTCAATCTCAAACTTAAGGTTGAGCTGCCACGAGAAACAAGTTGGTAAAACATTTACTGGATGAAATAGGCAAAGTCAACCTTCATGTCACTTTAAAAGTGACAAGTATACAGTTGGCTAGAACGCCAGTTTGCCTGAGTCACAAACAACCTAATTAGCTTTAACTTCATGAATGCCAACAATTCAGCTGACGTCAAGTCTGAAAAAGGTTTTGAAAGTTGGCAGACCTACGTTTTAACTTAATGGTGGCGCATATGGGTAAATGCCCTTACCTTGAGGTCATGCTCCTGGTGCAGTTCTGCTAGAACATTCATGATGGCCATGGTCCAGGGATTCTGTGGTCTGAAGACCTACAAATGCACAGACATCTAATTTCAACTCAATCATATTGGAGCTTTTCATTTGACTTCAGATGTGATAAGTGATAAGAGATTAATATAATTAAACAGCCTTTTCTAGTCAACCACATGCCATAAGGGCCTTTAATGAGAATACTCCTTTAACCGTGGAAGCTTGGAGGCTGAACCGTACACTACTCACCACACTGCGTAAACTGGATTCCAGTACTTTCGCCACAAAGGGAACAACGTACAGCAGTTCTTGCTGACCCTTCACGTAGGCTTCCAGCAAGAGAGACTTCACTTCCAGGTCCTAAGAAGGAAACAGATTGGCACACGGATTTAATGGCACCGAGGTTACACGACTGTGCTGAATCTGACTAATAAGCAAATGCAAAAGTAAGTGACTGACGGTGTAGAGAATAGGCTTATTCTTGGCTAGTGTGATCATCCCCAGCCAGTGGCCCAAGTTCTTCAGTAGGGAGCGATCTGAGAAATTGGCAGCGGCCTTGTCTGAGGTCAAGAGAACCTAAGATACAAAAGACCGAAAAGGGAGGTTTAGATGAAGCATCTGGGAAACATTTATGACAAAGTGTGTTAACTAAGGCAATAACATCTGGGATTGACGCACACTAAAAGCAAGTGTGTGTGGGAGGTGGCGAGGTTGTTAACTGGAGACTGGAAGACTTAAAGACTCCCAGTAGCAACCATTCGTTTACCTTGATATTTCTGTAGGTTTCACTGAGGACCATCTTGCCAAACTCTGGGTTCTTCAGCGTATCCAAGAAGTTGGAGTACAGGCTGTGAAAGTTTGGCTCGATGCTGACACGCTTCATCACCAGGTACTGAGACACCCAGGGCATGAACTCCTCTTTCACAGTTTCCTTCAGCTCCTCCACCTAACCAGAAAGATCCACACTTCAGATTCACCCCAGGTTCAGAGTTACAACGGGGTGAAGACACACGGCCCAAGACTTCTACTTTACCTTCTGCGTCATGTTTGACTGAGACAGGTTATTAAAGATGAAGGCAATCTTTTCCTGGACGTTCTCTGGTGGCTCTACAATCCTCTCCGTCTGGTCTGTGGCTACCAACAGTGTGTCTATGTTGGTTGTGTTTATGGAGGGCTGTAGACAAGAATGATCATTTTCTTTAACAAAAAGGCTAAATGAATGACCTTTGTAAGCAGATTACAAAACATACTGGAACTACAGGAACATGTGTAATTTCTGTGTCGTTATTGAATGTTCGTAGATCAAGTGCAGAAACATAACTACCATCATAGAAAAGGAATGAATGGCACCTTTAGAGGTTTCTAATACGCAATTGTATTGCGTATTAGGGGAGAGCACAAATAAGCAGAATATAACCCGTGGGCAACAGAAATAATATTTGACAAGAGTCAAAGCTTAGCACCATGTAGGCTAGTTGTACAGGTAACTTTTCACTTCACAGGGCTGTAGAATGCATCTCCCTTGCTATACTGCAATACTACTGCAGAACAGCGGTTGAGCTTAACATGAACTAGAAGTTTCTGTATGTAGCAATTTTGTATGTGTATTTTTGTTCAATATTATATAATAAGAAAAATAAAAATCAAACACACCATTATTGTACTTACGGGCACATCCTTCTTGAAGCTGCTGGGTGTGGGTCTTGCAATTGTAGTGGTTTTGGCCACCGTAGTTGTAGTTGTGGTGGTGGTGACCAGTGTGCTAGCCTGACCCGGCTGCGGGGCTTTCGGCACGCCGGGCTGCTGGGACTGAGCTTGGACCTGGGCCAGCGCCAGGCTGCCTGGGGTAGTAATGGATCCTTGCATCTTCACCGGAGGGTCCCGTGACTGCTGGCCATACTCGATATACTGCACGCACAGGATATGGAAAGTGCAGAGCGAGAGACTTATTTATCTTGGAGTTGCATTCTTTGCCCCAAACCAAGGCTGGGACAAAGTAGGAAAGCATTACAAAACTGGGAAAGGAGAAGATTAGGGAAACCTGTTTACCTCTTGTAAATGATGGGGAAATTGCAAGAAATGGCCAATTGAGGCCAAGTGTTGACAATACTGAGGATAATCCTTCAATCTAAACGGGAGATGAAAAACAACGTTAACCTTCTAATACAAAGTTGAATGACGGCGTATAACAGGGGAAATGTTTGCATACCTGTTTTTGAACCTATCTAGAGCAGCGATTCCAAAGTAATACATCTTGGATCCAAAGGGTTTCCGCAAGGCTTCAAGAACATAACGGAGTGCCAGGCCTAGAGCCATGTAGGTGACAAGGCCCTTCTCAATAATGCCCCCAAATAGGCAGGCGGTGATGTGGAGCTCCTTGTCTGGGTACTGGGGAAAGAAGCGATACTCCTCAAACAGGTTGCGCAACATGCAATTGAACACTTCTCTCTCCCGCTTTATGGTGGAGTCCTTGAACCTCTGCAGCATCTCCAAAACCTAAGAGGAGCAGGAAGAAGATTACAGTTAACACAACATTACTAGAGAATAAGGCTTAATGTTAAAGTGTGCATTACAATTACAAAAAAGGAACACAAATAGTAACTTTTGTATTTATTTTTTTACAACTAACGATGTCATCGGGCATCAGCATTGATCTGATGAGACAATGTGGAAAAATAAATAGCACAGCCCTACAACGTACACAGTGCACTACTCTAGTGAATAAAGCTGTATACCTCATCGACAGACATGGTGGGGTGTGGTGGGTGGTTATAGATGCGTTGGAAGTAGCTGTTGGCTTCATCATCGATCTCCTTACTAAAGTGCTGGTTTGCCTCTGGCCACACCTGAGAGAGGTCAGCTAAGAGAAGAGAGGAATTAAATCCAGTGTCAAGTTGAAATAGCATGACAATAGCATCCATGTTTAACATGGTTCCCAAGCATAAAGGCATCAAAGGAACCGATCAAATTACGTAGAACCCTTGGTTGATGCCAACACATTAAACATTAAAGTGTAACTGATACTTGTAATGGATTTCTAATAGGATTTAGTCAATGACATTCCTCATTTTGAAGAGCATGGATTTATCACACCATAGTCAGTCACTAGTATGAGTGCAAGTGGTGAGGAGTGAGGAGTGTTGAACACTTCATCTTACTCTGCTGAAAGGTGGGTGGGTTGAGACCCGGAGTGCTCATCTTTCTTGTGCCAAACGGGTCACTGGTTACTGCCGGCATTCCAAGACCAGAACCAATGCTTGAGCCAATGCCTGATCCAAGGGGACCTAGAAACAGAACATACATCAAGCCTTTGTTAAAAACACAAATGCATAAATAGGTGAGTAATACAACATGTGCATGATCATTTATAAATTGTGTTTTGGGGGAACAAAATCTAGAAGATTTTCAGTACCAGAGTCCATGCCAGGAAGCTGGGAAGACAGGCTGCCGATGCCCCCAAAGGGTGTACTGGGGTTGGGATTGGTCAGTGGTGGGAATACTTTGGCCGGGGACTGGGGGTTACTGAAAGCAGAGCTCAGTGAAGACGGGAAACCCTGCATGTTTTGGGTGTGTGAGGTGGTGGAGCCACCGAGATTCAGGGAACCCATGGCTGACAACGGGTCAATCTGTGGCAAGGACAAGAAAACAAGGGAATGAAGGGAGGAACATTAAAAGTCAGAGATACACCAAGTTATGATACAACTAAACACCAACATTCAACTTTATGTTTAATGTCACATGATACATTCTCAGCATTAACAGGTTGTATGCACAATACATTTGAGGCTCGCTCCTCACTGGGCAACAGGAATTTTTTTTTTAAAAAGTACATACATAATGAGCATTCAAAGTTTGTCAAGACAAGATCCAAGACTGTAGCTTAAGTCCATCTGATGGAAATATGTGACTTCAAAAGACTGTTAGAAATATTTTTTTACTACTACTTTACTAATCTACTTTCATGGAACAAGACTACGTGCTTAATCCATAAAAGCAAATATTTGCTTTGTTAGTCTGCTGACAACGGGTTTAAATACAACAGCCTGCTGGGCTCAGGCGTATGCTGTGCATCAATAGGACTACCATCATCTTAAAACACCTTTTTGGCCGCATTATTAAAATAAATACAATCCTTCTGTGATAAAGACAATACAGCAGTTTGTTTTGTGAGTGAAAGATATGCAAAAAAGAAAAGATTCCAGCACCGGTCAGGTTTTACATGAACTCAACCGCTGTCTGCATTGGACTGAAGATGAATCTCCTGGCTTAAATGAGAACGGCTCCATTAACGGGACAACTGGAGAATGGAGGCACGACTGAAATCTACAAACAACATTTAAGGGTCTTATCGGGGGGGAAGGTCTACTTGTGCCATGGCTGAATGTGATACCTGTACTGGAGAGATGGCATCCAGGCTGCTGGTGCTGGGTGCCCGGCCTTTCGGCATTACTCCTGGTGGTGGCTGGCGGGCTTTGTTCATAACATTGCTGCAGTTAGCCACCATGGTGAGGATAGTCTCAGACAGTTCCTGGGACACACTCCTTCGGGGAACAAAACCAGTACAGTGTTTAACACAAGGTGCTTTACCTCAATTTGCTGTGATAGCACTAAGAGACAGCTATGAGAGTCTACTGATTTGGGTTTAGTACCATTTAAAAAGAAGTTGTGTCACCTGATCATCTAAAATAAATAAAACAATCATTTAAGGTGCACTACGCTGATATCTTACCCAGCACAGGACTGTAGGCAGGCCAGCATGGTGGCCAATGTCTCCGGGGGCAGCTGAGCGCTTTTGGGCTGCTCTTTGTCTGGAGCCAGACCTCCCATAATGGATGGGCAGCGCCTCTTCAGGAACGTCACACACGCCTGAATAAAGGGCTCCTGAACAAGAAGTCAGAAAAATAGATCAATATTTGGACAAATTGAGGCTCTTTAGCACTAGAGTCCTTTTAACATGTATTCTGCATATGACAAACTATAATGGGTCAAATTGATTTCAACTAAAATGATGATTTTGACAGAAAAACTATTTCAGGACTTACCCCATGCTCTCGTATTTTATCTGTCAGCCATTTGTCTAGTTTGAGGTATTCACGGCGAGAGGCAAGTGCAGCAAGATCAATAACAAAGGCAAATGGAGTAGCGTTCAGCAGCATCGACAGAGACTGAGGGAGGAAAGAAATGATTATTTGAAACATTTCATTGCTGTAAACCACCAATCTGTCTGGGGAAACCTTCAGCATTACATGTAGCTTGCTAGCCTGAAGTTAGTTGCTTTCCAAAAAAACGGGTGTAAATGTTCTAAGGAAAAACATAAAAGCCATTTGCAATGTGCAAACGATTCTCTACAGGGAAATGTAATTTATTACTCAAACAGGCTGTCAGCTGAACCTGAAGAGCCATGATCAATATGAGTTCACATGGTGAGATTTAACTATTGTAACTCATTGATTAATGGGATCCATAGAAATCTAAGCAAAACTTGAATCCCTATTTAGACACCATTATATTGTGGCAGGAATAGATAGACGTTGACACACACATTCATTAAACAGGATACCAATGATGTTGTTGCAATAAAAACGTATTGTAAAAAACAATCCATAAAACAAACTTAAACGTAGTTAGACCTAATAAGGTCATGTTCATAATCAGTTACAGTTTGGAGGCTATAGTTAAAAACAGGCCAGACAAATCTGGCAGACAAAAGGTTTATTTTTGTGGTAGTTAATGATCATTTGGTCGTTTGAGTGCACCTTCAAATCCTGGGCCACATCCAGGATACGAGAAAGCTTGGCCTGGTCATAATGTTCACCCCTCATGTACCACTCAGCCATTGAGTGCATGATTAGCTGGCGGATAGATGGAGACTGTCCCTAAAAGAAATAAAAATACATTATAGACAGACCAGGGTGCTGTGGCAAAGTATTTTCTCTATTCATGTTCCAAGCTGTCCACCAAAGGTTTAGATATCTAAACAGGAATTTTAAAATGGATTTAACCGAGTCCATATGGAACTTACCTGTCCATGCCAGGCATAGTGCAAGATGATGGCCGAGTTGGGGTGGTTGCCCAGGAAGATGGGCATGAGGGTGGAAATTAGCTCATGGCGAAGTGTGTGCCAGGAAGTGGAGATCTGCAGCAATGCCAGCACCAACATGTCTGGGCAGTGCTTGATGGGGAAGCTGAACAGCTGCTTCACTGGCTCATACTGGCCCACCTCTGACAGTCTGAGTAGGCTCTCTACCAGGTCCAGGCTTTTCCTGTAAACAGAGGAGGCAGAGACAATTTAGGCCTAATTAATTTCAATCGAAGTTAAATCGAATCAAGTTAAATAAAAAAAACCATTGCATTCCTATTGTGTCAAGAGCAGGCAATTTAACCCATACCAGGTTGCAATTTCTTTGTTGTCATCTTCTGGTAGTGCCTTGAGGATGTCGATGGCTACTGTGTGACAAGGATAGTCTGCAAAGCAAAACACCTCCGGACTCATCAGGGAATGCTGGATGAACGATAGCTGGAGAAAAAAAAAAGAAAATCAAACTAATCACAAAAGATAATCGTTTTCCCAAGACAATCTAGTCTTGCGTTTACTCTAAATAAATTACTCTACTAAATGTAAAATACAAAAAAGGAAAGTGAAGGACATCATAATAAAACACAGTGTGTGTAAAGGGGAGTGTTGATAAGGTACCTGTCCCTCGGCATGTTTCCATGGTCGATAGATGAGATCAACAGGGAACAGCTCCATGGCCAGGCCCCTTACAATGCCACAGACCACAATCTTCAGGCCTTTACTATCCCGGATCATAAAGCCATGGTGGTCCAATTCATACGTCACCTCCTTGA
Organism: Melanonus zugmayeri; assembly: GCA_900302345.1. Taxonomy (NCBI): domain Eukaryota; kingdom Metazoa; phylum Chordata; class Actinopteri; order Gadiformes; family Melanonidae; genus Melanonus; species Melanonus zugmayeri. Next base: position 28,937 of record OMKN01077278.1, read on the forward strand.
AGTTTAGATTGGGGTTCTAACACAAAGGAGGAAAATGTAAGTATCAGACAACCATGAAACTTCCAAGACACACCGGCACTTGATCTAAAAATATAGCAAAGGATCAGGATGGATGTAAAAATAATGAAGTAGAGATTAATGACGTACCACTTCTTTGACCACATCGATGAAAACGTCTACGTTCCAGGTGTGCGTCTGTGAACCATCACTTTTATCCTTCCCATCACTCCAAATGCTACTTCCTGGAGTAGAGATGGACTGGAAGACACAATTTGAGTTTAGACGGAGTGTGACATTACCAATCCATGGGGGCTTTTCCAAATCCTACATCGACAGTAGCTTTATCAAACAAGATTCTCGTTCACCTGTAGCGGAATGCCATCAGCTAGGCCAGAGTGGGTACGAGCCATCATGCCCAGGACCCTGGCTACCTGGCTGGCCGTCACCTCTCTCACCCCATACTGGAGGATTATGTTTCTGCACTCATCAACACTGAAGAGGATGAAAGAGACATGTAGAGGGTGGTTGACCATGTTCCAGAGCTACACAGTTCCACACCAAAACTTTGGCAGAAAGAACAATACTGCTCAAATTACAATACAGAGTATTAGACGGATTCCTAATGTACATTTAAGACTAAAGTCTAAAATGTGCTTGAGGTGTAAGCATAAATGTATGTGTTCTTATAGCTGAAATGAAATTACACATCCAACTGATATTTTTAATCATTGTCATTGCTGTCGGTTATAAAAAAAAAAAAAAAAGACATTTCTCAAAGGATTAGCTTTATGAGATTAACAATGACATACCTTGCACAGAAGCCATAGCCAACTTCTTGCATGAAATCTGCAAGAGAACTTTCCATCATGGTCTTGGCTAACTCTCCAGAGTCTGGCAGGATCCTATCCATCAGAATGTCCCGTTTTTCAGGGTACAGCAGTGGTGCAAGCACCACAGGGCAGCGCTCCTGGGGGAAATCTGAAACACAATACATGACAAAGTAATAAAAAATTAAGATATTCCCAGCATCTGATTATGTGGCAGTTATGACTTTGTACACTAGACAACTGCCAGTATTTTTAAATTCTCTCTCTTACCTCTGCACAGAGTCTTGAGAAAGGCCTCAAGCTGCTCTTGCCCTACACCACTGGCTCCCTTCTGGCCGAACAGCAGATGGGAAAGGAGCAGGTGCAGGACCTCTATGGCAATGTCCTGGAAGCCACCTTCCTGACTCCCTCCAAGGTCTGCGTCCACGTAAGACCGCAGAAGGTCTGGAAGCTTCTGCTTGATGAAGACTGCAGCTAAAAAATTTCATAGCAGCGATTAGAAAATGAAACAACACATTTCTGTAGCTTTCTTTAAAATGCTGTTGAACAAACAGAGTCCAGGACAAATAATAATATACATTCATCATACAACTTTGTATACTTACCAAAACCTCGAAGGTCTGTGTTGCAGGAGTTTAACAAGGCAAGGCCAAATATCACCTAAGGAAATACATTTGTAAATGTTAAAATAATGTCAAGACAGAGCCAAGCATGAAGCTTCAGGGTGTTTTTCATAATGTGAAATACAAGCAAGCAAATTTGAAAAACTAAGCATATTCTATGCTTCAATAGAACAACATTTATAAGAACCATTGACTGAAATTATTAATTTCACCCCATGTAGGAACAAACTGCTAAAATGTAATCTGCTTAGACCAAGATAGCAGTAGAGGCTAAAGTAACTAAACTACCTAGTCAAAAGAAACTGTGCACAGTACCCAATTTGGTGGCCGTCTTGAGCCATTAATATAATAAAGCAACAGTGGAGCCGACTTACCTCTTGGACCTTGCTAAGCTTCAGAACTTTACTCAGCTGAGTAAATAAATGAGCTGATGGCTTCAAACTCTGAAACACAACATTTACATATTTTTAAAAAGGCAGAGTAATGAGTCATCTCATACGAGAGCATTATCCTATCAGAACATTTTTTATTCAATATACATTCAGGAATTTCGTAGTGCAACATATGTAGATACATTAAAATACGAGCTTGTACTTTTCTAGCAAATTTGGACTACTTTTCACTGACAATATACCGTTTAACTTTTCAATAAAATATCATGGGTGCACTCATCTTCAAATCCAAGCTATAGTCAATAACAAACAAGCAGCTAAACCAGTACTGCTTACCTTCTGGTAATGCAGGGGATTGTCAATGGCGTAGCACAGAGAAGAGATAAAGTTTGGCTTCGAGATCAGTGACACACACTCCTGGATCAGAAACTGTGTCTTTGGTAGATATAAAATCAGAATCAAGCAATTTAATCTCGGTCCAAAAGGTTGTAATCATACAAAACAGATGTCTGTCAATATTGAATTTTGCCCCAGTGCAAATTTTAAATCAGGTACAATTAATATTATATGCTGCATGTATACAGGTACCATATACACCATTCTCTTGTGAAAGATATTATACATATACACAGAGATTATACACAAGTATGAATGACAAAACATTAAAAAATAAAATACCTGATGGAAGTCCTTGCCGCTGCTTTTACCATCGCCACTGAAATCCACATGAGAGAAGAGACAGCGTAGTAGATGCCTGTCTGCCTCAGGACCGTGACAATTCACAATCTGGCAGATTTAGAAAAAAACATGAAGTTTTTAAGGTGTTTTAACAAATACACTGATTGGATGGCTGCCCAACTATTCATGAGTGTATTACCAGTTGTATTGCCAATACTCACATGCTGTATTTCCTGCTGGCTGGCTCTGTAATTTTTTTTCGTTAAATTGTCCACCAGGTAGCTGATTTGAGACAAAGCCAGCGAGAGCGAGTCAAGATTCATTGCTGTTTGGGGCGGAAGCAGGCGGCCGAGCCCGGCGCAAAATCACCATTATTCCCCTTTTGTCACTTCAGTGATAGGTTACTTCTGCTCCCCCCCCTCCCCAGAAAAAAAGTTGTTAAATGTTGTCCTGCAAATGATATTAGTCCGTGGCTCCTGGGTCGAAGTAGAGTCCCTCAGTTTACAGTCAAGTTCAGCGTCTGAAAGAGGAAAAATTATGGTCATTAGAAAAGCACCACTTCAAGCGACGCGGAAAATTAATCGAATAGAAAAAACACACATACATACAAATAAAAATCGTAGTGACTTTACAAACAAGGCAACAACAAAAACATTTTGCACAGGGTTTGCGGCCTGCTGCTAAATCCACTGATCTAGACGCACGCCGGAAGACGTCTTTGCACGAATTAATAAAACGCGAAAAGCTCCTTTTAGGTTTCTTATAAACCACGTACGTTAAGTCTCGCAAAATTGTATGAACAAACTGCGGGGCTGGTGGTGTCCATTATGGTGAGGCCCATGCTAATCCAAGAGCAAGGCATCACGCTAACCCCTCTAGCCCAGTTATACTACAATTACTGTTACACGCGAATTTTACCGAATTTACCAACTAATACTTAGCATCGAGTTATTTTACCCCAACACTCGACAGAAAACACGAATAAACAAGTTTCCTTCCTACCAAGTGACCTTAGTTTAAGTCACCAATGGAAACAAAGAACAAGATCACGGAGGTTTTTAGCGACGTTAACCACTGGCTGCCCGCACATTGCGGACTACCGTGAAAACGTCTTAATCTACGACTTTCTAACATGCATTTGATGGCCCTCACGTTTCTGCTGCATAACCACAATTGACTTAAATAATAATGTGGTTTTATACACAATCATGTTTAACAATTCAACTTTGTCACATACAGTTAACCCACACGGGGGACATATACATATTTAACCGCTGAAAACAAATGGCTCATTGTAACAATGAACTTAATTTCACGCAGGGTTATATACACGTAGAACAAACATTAATTAACAAACTAGATAAATAAATGATTTAAAAAATAATACAATTAAAAGAATAGTACTACTAACACTCATGGAAGCTAACGTAGCATTGTGGCGTCCGCTAATATTAGGGGTGGACTTAACCGAGATTGTCCGAAACATCCAATTGCGTTTTAATGTTAAAGCATAGGATACGTGCGGACACTGCGCTGCGGGGCCCGTTCCCGTCCTCCGACCGCGGGACACGCAGAGGCCGCGAGCCGGAGGCCCGGAGGCTGCCAGCCAGCCTGGCTAACAGAGCTAGCGAGCACTCACCCCCGTGCTAGTGACCAACACACTGTGAATCCACATTATCCTACACCAAGCTACAGGCTCCCTGGCGAGTTTAATTAGAAAAATAGCACTATATGATTCGTATCTGTGCTGCACAACTCACCATTCTTTCAAGAAAATGAATTAGATTTTCATCCGTCTTTCTGTTTCATCCGCCAAACTTGTCGAAATATGAGTGTCGCTCTGCGTCCTATTCGGTTAGATTTTTAAAAATAAAATGGCGACTGTCACTGCCATGGCGCGTTCACGGCGAATGTACGAGCTTTTGCTCGTGCTCGTGATAAAAATAAAAGTTGCCCGCGTGCATGTCTATGACTGAACCGAAGACAACATACTGAGCACAACAACGGGCAGGAAACCAATACGGGAGACGATTTTAACAGTCAGTTCAATTTTATATACGATGAACATTGAGAAAGAAATGCACCATAGCTTACCATTGTCCTTAACCATCACCACCACCACCACCACCAACAACAACAACAACAGTATGCCTAATAATAATGGTACCCTAGTATAAGCTGTGGCCCAACTGGGTCCTATTAGAATACTGATAATCATCATTATAATTTAAAATGATCATATCCTTCATTCATCCTTAATTTATAAAGCATATTGTGCAATAATGGACTTATTAAAACGTAATGATTATGTAATTGATTGTTTTTGGCCTCTGAAATAGCTTTGCAGGTGTAAAAATGATCGACTCCATCCCAACATTTAGACAGCAAGTATAGCCTAGTTATCTTTCTTGATATAGATTATTTGTGGCTTCTTCTATTAGACCTATTTAGCACGATTTTGTAATTTAGAAGATACTTCAATTACAAAAGCATCCACAGTGAATACAGAGACAGTTCATTAAGGAGTCAGGCATCTTGCATAAGTGTGGTATATGGGTATATGCCTACTATGTTATTCTTAAAACACACACAGACGTTCATCTTAAAAGACCAAAATAAATTGAATCTTTATTTATTCAGAAATTATTTTCTACTTGCGCATCAACCGTTGCTGACATGGCATTATCAACATAATATCTTCTTTAGTTGAATAATTGCTGTTGTTTCATTTGGAGCATCACATTTCAGATGGATTTGGTATGTGGGCGGGCGTAAATAGGAACGAAAATAATGTAACCAATAGCAGCGGAGCTTGTTAAGGTAGCCAATCGAATTCCACCAAACTCGTTCCCGGAGTCCGTCGCTGGTTGGAGCGTGGGAGGAGATGACGTCATAGAGGAGCTGGCGGAGACCGTAGTTGCGTCAATGGAGGGTCAAAAAGCTCGATGGTCACCTGGTGGTTCATGTAGCTTCAGATAGTTCCAAGCGGGTCATTTGAATGAGTGGAAATTGCGCATGACTTTGCTGATTTACCACGAAACAGCGACGTTTGGTAACTAGTAAACATAATGTAATTTGATGCGTTGATTCGAGTATTGCAAACCGATCTGCTTGTCAGTAGTAATTCATATTTATATAATGATGGTATAATTATATAACTAGCTCAAATTAGAAGATTAGAGTAACGGGTTGAATTGCTAGCCAACGTTGTGCTGCTACAGCTTCTCGTAGTCAGAATCGTCGCATCGGTTTAACATTTAAAAAACAAAATTACTTTAAAATAGGCCTACCAGAAGTTCGAATTGAATATCAATCCATCCAGACAAAGCCATAGCCTCTCCAAAGGCTCTGAATCCACTCACAAAAGTAATGGGCATCAAACATGATGTTTTATTGAAAGCTACTTGTGGGCAGTCTATTCAATTTATGACCTCCAGTGTAAAGCACTGATTACAACAACTAAATCATAATCATCTCAAGTTTCAAAGGTTTAAGCCCTAATTGAGTTATATTAATCAATGCACATACAGAACATGAGTACATACAAAGATGTACCCCCATATAGGCCGTGTGATGTAGAATCCAGGGTGCTGGGAGGGATGGAAAAAAAGGAGAGAGAAAGAGAGTTAGTGGTTCTACCAGTGAGCCTAGTGGCTGCAATATACGTGAAATTAAGAAGGCAAAACAAATACTTCATGTCGATATGGGGACCAGTTTCTGGACTGTTGCGATTTTCATGATGTCATTTAGATGTCTGTGACAGCCGATTACGCAGTTTGGACTTGTTAATGTTCATCACCGAGAAAACCTGCTCACATAGATATATTGTCCCAAACATACGTATGTTCGATGCAAAGGCTATCATCTTTATGTAATGTGGTGTTAGGCATTGATAAAAGGATTCCAAACCAACAGACGCAAATGTACTCAACGGGGCGCTACACCAGTTCATCAGCTCCATCTGGAGCTACAGCTACAGCTTCGCTGTTTACATTTGGCGGGTTACGTCACGTATACGTGAAGGTGCGTAGGGTTACGTCGCGTCTACATGAAGGTGCGTAGGGTTACGTCGCGGCTACGTGAAGGTGCGTAGGGTTACGTCGCGTCTACGTGAAGGTGCGTAAGGTTGGCCGGATTGAAAAGCGAAACCTGTTTAGAGCGCAGCATGTTGCGGTGCATGCTGGGGATTGTAGTGCAGCGCGTTGTGGGCAATATGGAAACGGGCCAATATAAATGGAAAATCTACCTAGGTGATACAAGGTATAGCAATAAGACTGGAATAACACTACGATATTCTATTTCCCTAACAGCGCTGATTCTGCTCGTAGCTTCGCCTGTCTCCAAGGTCCGCTCCGGGTAGAAGTGAAGTATAGAGTCAGAAAGCCAAGTCATATACTCTTCTTGGTGGCGTGACTTCGGCAGGTTGCGTATCGATAAGTCCCCACACAGCTTCTTTGTTTTCGGCCAGCTGGCCGTTTGGGGGGGTGAATAGGATACAATATTGTAATAGTTGAGGCGCAGAAAGCAGACAGCCTCGCCACTTGACATTTGCAGATGGGGTTATTTATTTTCCAACATGACTTAGATGAATAATTAAAGCTCATGAAGTAACTTATACTGGCGTTGTATCACAACTACAGACGCAAACAACCCCCCCTTGAAGACTTGAAACCCAAAATGACTGACTTGAGACTTGACTTGACTTTAGCTCTATGACTTGGGACTCACTTGAGACTTGCCTATTATTACTTGAGACTTGATACTTGAAGGTTAAGACTTGAGACTTACTTTTACTTGCAAAATTATAACTTGGTCCCACCTCTGATGCACAACATTACATAAAAACGTAACAAACCATATTGACGATATTGACTTACTCCCTGTAATCTAGCTTTATCCGTTTCCGTACATTAGCTAGTTAAAATCTACTAACTTTAAATAAAACATTTATTAAGGTGCATAGCTCAGAACACCTGGCACCCAATAGGCCTATAAGGCAGTGTAGAGATAAGACGGTAAGAGGGAGAGGCACATATGACAGATCATTCAATTGAGTTAATTTGGTATGGGAAACTGGACAAATTCCAATGGCGTGGAAGCAATCCATTATTCTGCCTATTTTATAACCAGATATAACCCATTGCTTTAACGTCTGATTTAGGTAAGATAATGGAGCGGATGGTATAGGAGATATTTACTGATATATTTTTGAGAAAGTATAATCATTGTCTTGTCAATATGTTATATGTATGAAATAACTGTGGAAAAAGATAGAGGCTTGCTATGCTTCTGCTGCTAGGCCTACGTTTGGAGGCTGTGTGCTTCCAATAGGAAGGTTCGATTTGGAATTGGTGGCTGAAAGCCAACACCAACACATAGACCAAGCAAGGTATTCTAGGCCATAGAGACAGAGGGAGAATATCCAAATATGGGATTCTCTCCAAAGGTTAGATTACTATATTGGTAACCCATGGGGTATGGAATGCATAGGTTGCTGGTGTAAGCATGCGTGAACAGATAGATTGTCAGATTCAACAGTCCCTTTGCAATCAACAGTCCCTTTGACTCAGGCTTGTATTGCTGCTCGCTAGTAGTAATAAAGTCTTTATCTTTCAAACTTTGGCTTTTCCGATCTCTCTCTTACTTCGATCAAGTTATAGTTTATCCACAACATCACGAACAGGATTGAGAAAAAGGGACAAGCCAACTGCTACGCCGAGGGATTGGTGTCCGGCACGAAAGACACTAAAATCTTGAGCGCCCACTCACGGGGTAAGCAACGATCTTACTCATTGAATATAGAAAATTGTGATATGTGCCCGATCCATCATAACGCTGAAGCAGTAAGTAAAAGTGTCTCTCCAAATTTACGAACCATATTTATAGCTTTTGTAAGAGAGAAAGAGTGGGCCTTGGAATTAATTGCATTATTAAGTGTATTCACTAACCCATAATTTATTAAATTGTTGCGTTTGAAACCCAAACAATTCAACAAGCAGGGCTACGGTGATAATGAATATCTAGTCATCAGTTTTGGCGAATTTTGTAAAAGCGAAGAAAGATGCTTTGAAGTTTGTGAGGATGTCGTATGATAGCGAAAATGGAAGGGTTATTTGAGTATTGACCTAGAATTACCTTTGTAGTAAAGTAAAGGTCTTTTTTCTGCATACCAAAGTGGGTTTCGTAGATGGCGAAATACAATGGATTCTATATTATATCTAGAGTCGGACATTAGGAAAGCTCAAACTAACAAAGAAGTAGTGATAGCTGTCTTCTTTGATGTAGAAAAAGCGTATGATATGTTGTGGAAATAAGGACTCATTATTTTACTTACATTATATTACTTATTAAATTAAAGATGTTGGGAATTGGTGGAAAACTATGTTTGGGTTATGGATTTTCTGTTTGGTAGAGCCATACAAATGAGGGTAGGTACAGAAGACTCAAGTGAATATAATGTGGAAAACGGGACTCCACAAGGAAGTGTGTGCAGTCCGATATTATTTAATATTGTGTTTAATATTTTCGCACAGGTAGAACACCCGATAGGGAAGTAATTGTATGCGGATGACGGGGACGAAATATATCCTATATCCACCATCGCTAAGAGGACGCAATGGTCGCTCAGCGTACGCTGAGAGAAGGTGGAAAAAAGACAAACTTCATGTTTCTTATGGAATTTCACGAGACTGTTTACTGGAGTATCAGAGAGCTGTTAAAGCTGCGAAAACTGAAAACATTTCTAATCTTGTGACAATATTGTTGCTCTGAGGTTGTCACCCAACTCTGCAGCCTCAGACCCTTCTGTCCCTCCTACATGCTCAGCTGTCTTGACCAGTTTGAGCCTGTTTCTCTCAACTTCTTAGCAGAAGTAGTTAGCCAGATGCTGCCCACAAGTTGCCCTCTTGACAGCATCCCCTCACGACTGCTTAAAAATGTGGGTCAAGTATTCTCGCCCTGATATACTCTTCTCTTACCTCAGGGTGTGTCTCTGCTGCCTTTAAACATGCTATAGTGCGGCCGCTCATCAAAAATGCTAGAGAAGGTTGCTCTTAGTCAGTTGCAAACCTTCTTAGACAAAAATCTGGCTTCAAACCATGTTTTTAATGATCTTATCTTATCAGTAGACGCAGGGATTTTCGCTATCTTGGTGCTGCTAGACTTGACAGCCGCCTTCGACACTGTGGACCATAGTATTTTACTATCTCGTCTTGAGCAATATGTAGGTATCAAAGGCACTGCCCTTACTTGGTTCCAGTTGTACCTATCAGATAGGAGTTTCTCGGTCCACCTGGGTGACTACTCTTCAGCCGCGGCCCCAATGACCTGCGGGGTCCCCCAGGTTTCCATTTTAGCTCCTATTTTATTTTCTTTATATTTGCTTCCCCTGGGGTCCGTCCTCCAAAAACACATTGCGTTTCTCTGCTACACAGATGACATCCAAATATATCTGCCATTGAAAGAAAATGTTAACAGGTCAATGCAGCCTCTGTTGAACTGTCTACACGATATAAAGACGTGGATGGGGTTACATTTTCTTAATTTAAATGATAATAAGACAGAGACCATTATCTTTGGACGTCCTGTGTTTCCGGTGATTCTGCGAGTCTTGGCCCTTTAGTTCCAAGCTCAACTGTAAAAAGTCTTGGCGTCCTCCTCGACAGTGATTTTAAATTTGACAAGTAGATCAGTTCAGTTGTCAGAGCTAGCTTCTTCCAGCTCAGACTTTTAGCAAAAGTGAAGCCTATCTCCCTCTTAAAGATTTTGAGAGAGTTATTCACGCTTTTATTATGTCGCACATAGACTACTGCAATTCCCTGTATGTGGGTGTTGAGCAATGCAGCTGCTCGCCTCCTAATGGGGAAAAGAAGGTGTGACCACATCACACCTGTCCTGGCCTCTCTTCACTGGCTCCCGGTCCACTTTAGCATTGATTTTAAAATCCTATTCATTGTATTTAAAGCCCTAAATGGACTGGCACCCTCATACCTGGCTGACCTCCTAATTCACCACAATCCCCCTAGAGCACTGAGGTCATCTAACCAGATGCTACTAGACATGCCTGCATCTAGGCTCAAAAGTAGGGGCGACCGTGCTTTTGCGGTTGTGGCCCCCTCCTTATGGAACAAGCTTCCCGTCGAAATTAGAACTGCATAGTCCCTTGAGGTGTTTAAATCGCTGCTTAAGACGCATTTTTACTCACTGGCTTTTAATACAAGTTGAGTTCGACTCCCCTTTACTGTGTATAGTGTATAGTCTTTCGTGGTTTTACTACTTGTATCTGTGTATTTTATGTATTTTATCTTATTCATTTTGCGTTTTTACCTTTTGTATTTGTGCATCTTTTACTTACCTGTACAGCACTTTGGTCAACGGCAGTTGTTTTTAAATGTGCTATATAAATAAACTTGACTTGACAAAGGTCATGACAAGGCTGATCACTAACATAGGAGTGCAGAGCAACATTAATTACACCACCATTAAATCTGTGTAATACCAACATCTAGTGGACATGTCTGAAGTGACATGTTTGTCACCGTTGATAATGATGTGCAGTTTAAAAACAATAAGGTGGAGATGGAATTGTCTACTCAGGAAAGACTATACAGGGAAAAATGTTAAAAACAAATATACTGAATTTCTGGACCTGTCTAACCTCAGGCCAGAATGTACTAGGCTGTATCTAAACCCTCTGTACAGCATATAACCACATATATACAAACCCTAGCCCTAAGGCAATTTAGAAAGTTGTTTAAGAGCACATACACTGGAAAATTATTGCATGATTATGTTCTGAATTGGTGCTAAATAACAAGAGCAACACAAGTTGTTAGCCGAAAAATGAACTAAAGACGTCGTAATCTGTGTGATACTACCATCTAGTGGACATTGCTTGAGAGACCAAGTTTATGACCGTTTATGACCATGCATTCTGTGCAGGTCAAAAACAAGTTGAAGTGTATTTGTTTCATAATACTAATGGGAACACCAAGATTTCACAAAGCCCCATTAAATACATAGAATGGTCCATAAAAATCTCCATAATTTGTCTCGTGACTATGTTGAATGGCTCTTTACCTGATATTGTAATGTTGCATAATAACTATGGGGCACTATGTACAGAAGAATAATTCATTTAGTACAAGTTATTATCGTAATGCAATTCAGGTTCCACCCCCAAAACGTCTGCCCAGTCCTGATAGAGAATTTATCATATTAAACAATGACGTGAAATCACAAAGGGGATTACACTGTTTATAAAAGTGTCTGAGAAATAATAATTAGAATAGGGGGGGGATATTAGAGGGCAGTCATGAGAGCCCATCAGGAATCACACTTGCTCATATGTGTGTGTTTATTTTTGTTCTCTTTCTCTTCCCATATGTCTTCGACAGGTCCCTTCTCTTGTAGATTACAGAGACAATTTAATCTGAATGAAATGCACAAATTTGGGGATGTTAATCTGGGAGGGTTATTTCCGATCAACTTGTACAGAACTAAATCTATATCATCTTTTACTTCAGAACCAAAGAACCCCAACTTCAAAGGGTGAGTATGTAAATGATTGCTTTGATCAAGGTCAATTCAGACTGCATTCATGATATTTTATGACATCTTTATTACTAATATATAATTATCTTGTCTTTTTTTTCAGCTTGAATGTTCGAGGGTTCAGATGGGCTCAGACCATGGCCTTTGCTGTTGATGAAATTAACAGAAACTCCAAACTGCTTCCTAATATATCATTGGGATACAGTATATATGATAGCTGTATAGGGATGTGTGCAGGGATCTCATTAAGTGCAGCCCTGTCTGTGAACAGTGGCAAAGGGCAGCCACTTAAATTAAATGAGAGTTGTTTGGGGAATCCTCCTGTGATAGGAATTGTGGGAGATTCTTCCTCAACATGTACTATTTCTGTTTCCAGCATCATAAGCTTGTATAAGCTACCTTTGGTAGGTTTTCAACTGTTAAAAATAGATATGGCTTCTGGAAAATGTTTTTCATTTCTGATCAAATGAATCCTTCTAAATGATATGTTGAATAAATTGCAATAACAAAATGATGCAGATACATACAATTCTTTGCATCTTTTCTTTCAACAGGTGAGTTATTATGCCACATGTTCCTGTCTGAGTGACAGGAGGCGGTTCCCATCCTTCTTTAGAACTATTCCAAGTGATGCATTTCAGGTAGAAAACTTTCATTACCACAAAGACAATATTGGTTTCTATATTATCTTCATGCATAACTCAAGAACCTTGTTAAAATTTGAATTAGAAACATGCAGGAAAATGTAAGAAAATCTGGGTTTTTTTGTTTTTTTTAATCCAACCAGGTGCGAGCTATACTCCAGATTCTGAGGCGGTTTGGCTGGACCTGGGTTGGCCTGCTGATCAGTGATGGCGAATACGGTTTCCACGCTGCCCGATCCTTCCAGTCAGAACTGGCCCAGTCTGGTGGAGGCTGTCTGGCTTATCTAGAGGTTTTGCCGCAGGGATACAACCCCGGTGAACTTCAAAGGATTGTTGGCATAATGAAGAAATCCACATCCCGCGTGGTTATTGGTTTCGCACATGAGCAACCAATTTTTGACCTCATGGAAGAGGTTAGGATGCAATTATTTCTTGATGGAAAAATCTACCTTACATTGCTCTACAAATAAAATATGAAATGCTCATATAATCTTAAATTATGATAATCATCAGCAAATGTAATACAAATGAGTTACACTTGGCATGGTGCCATAGCCACACATTGCAGTTTACCAACAAATGTTCAACAGGTGTTCTTAATACAACTGCAGTGTAATTATTTGCAGATAATATTCAACTTTTTATGATATCAAATGATCAAAAATACATTTTATTATAATATGAGATAATGAGCAATATTAACAAAACAAATTAAGTGATGAAACAATTCATAGTTAAGACAGCTAAAAAGCCAAGAAGAGGTGTGGAAACACTCACGTTGGGATCAATGTTTTCCTCATTCCAATCCACAGGTGGTGAAGCAGAATGTTACAGGCCTACAGTGGATGGCCAGTGAATCCTGGGCTTGAATATGGCTAATAATAATAATTGAATATGGCTGCTCCATATTCCCAGCTACATTCCTTTTCTTGCAGGCACTCTGGGCATTGCCATCCGCCGGGGGGAGATACCAGGACTCAGGGACTTCCTACTGAGTATACGCCCTGACAATGACACACTCAGCAGCCAGGACAACAATTTAGTGCGGGTCTCACCTTACAGACTGATTCAGAATCGCATGTTTGACACATTGCCTTTTATATATCTTGTAGGAATACTTTTAAATATATATGTGATCTCAATGCTACTTATGTTTGAATATTTGAATCCCCCTTCATTAGGTGAAGCAGTTTTGGGAGAAGATATTTCAGTGCAAGTTTGTATCCCCTGGAATGGAGGTGGAAGAGCTGACTCAGGAAAGACCATGTACAGGGAACGAGGTTCTAAGGAATATAGAGACTGAATTCCTGGATATGTCTGACCTCAGAGTAGAGTATACTGTCTACAAGGCGGTATATGCCCTGGCACATGCCCTACAGGACATGCTGCAGTGTGTTCCAGGGAATGGGCCTTTCAAAGATCAAAGCTGTGCCAGTTTACAAAGACTAGAGCCATGGCAGGTCTGAGTTCGAT